>CM060471.1:25517388-25652388 GCA_030544235.1 Lepturacanthus savala | reverse complement strand
GATGAATAATCCTCTGAATATTGGACTAAGTCACCAAATACGAGATATTTTCACTTTCCAGGTGTCATTATTTGTATATATACATCAAATAATGACATTTAACAGGTGAACGTGTCTTTTATTTGGTAGAATAAGTTAATATATTAATAGAATTCTCTTGAAATTAATATATTTTTATATTGGCAGATAATTTTGTCTATTTTAGGTTATTTTTTCTTGATTTTGCATACAATTTAGTGACTTTTTTTATTTATTTATGTCCTTTTTTCTCATATTTTAGATGTTTTAATGCAGAATTAAGATATTTTCACTTTCCAGGTGTCATAATTTGCATATGCACATCAAATAATGACATTTAACAGGTGAAAGTGTCTTTTATTTGGTAGAATAAGTCAATATATTAATAGAATTCTCCTGAATTTAATATATTTGTGTATTGGCAGATAATTTTGTCTATTTTAGGTCATTTTTTCCTTGATTTTGCATAAAATTTTTTGACTTTTTTATCTATTTATGTCCTTTTTTCTCATATTTTAGACGTTTTTAATGCAGAATTAAGTAAAAAACTTTAAATAAGTTGAATAATCTGCCAATAAAATGAGACATTTCAACGTCATTCTATTGAATAGTTGATTCTATTGAACCAAATACAAGATAATTATTATTTGCAAATCATTTTGCTTATTTGAAATTAATGATTTGATCTTGTTTTATCTCATTGTTTTGGTTTCTTTCACAAAATGAAGTAAAAAAAACCTGTCTCATTATTTACGGACACGTGAAAATATCTTATATTTGGTTCAGAAAGTCCAATATTGAATAGAATTCTCTTGAATTAAATATATTTTTTCCTGTTTTAGTAATAAAATGCATTGATTTTTATCCCAATCTTTCATATTTTAGACTTTTTAACCACAAAATTAAGTAAAAAACTGAATTAAAAAAGTCATGAACCACAATTTTTACACAAAGAGAAATTATATTCACTACAAATAATGACTGAAGTGAAAATATATTGTATTGTTAATAAAATAAGACCAATATTAAATATAATTCTCCTGAATTTAATGTTTTTCTATTGGCAGGTCATTGTTTTTTATTGATTTAGTTAAATTTAACTGACTTTTTATCTTTAATCTGCAAATGGAATCAGAAAATTCAACATATTTCTATTATAAAGTGAATTAATTCTAACAAATACAACAAGATATTGCTCTATATAAATAGAATATAATTTCTAGAATTAAATATATTTTTCTTTTCTCTTTATTTGTTGATTTTGACCAATTTAAACTTAAACTAACCAATAGATTCTAGGTTAATTCGACCAAATATAAGATATTTCTAGATTTACATTGATTAGAATTCTATTGAATTTAATATATGTTTCTATTGGCAGGTCATTTATTTTATTTTACACCAATTTAAGAACCAAAACCCACAGAAATCACAATTTAACCTTGTTTTAAGAGTAAAAAACATTGATTTTGTACGTCAATATTTAGTTTTTTGGACTTTTTAGCCTTAAATTAAATGGAAAAACTTGAAATAAACTAAATAATGAAGCTAATTGTATTGAATATTGATGTTTTTTAGATGTTTGTGAGCAGAGAAACAAACAGCTGAGTGTTTTTTACTGTAATCTCATTCTGTGGAGACAAATCACCGAATTATTAGATGCTGCTCGTGTGTTATTTATAATTTTGTGCTAAAATTAGATTCCGTCTGCGGCAGACAGTTCATGTTACAGCTGGGAAACGTCCACGTCTCCGTCTTTTTATTTCTGCGTGTGTGTAAAAGCGATAAATCACATATTCTGTTCTCTGCTCAGAGAATAAAACACTGCTCTCCTCTTATTTTCTGCTGAATTCTGGACACAACTGAGGAGATGCTGTTTAATTCCTGCTAAAAATAAAAAAAAAGGTCACAACATCACTGGCTTCATAGCAACTCCCGTCTCCATGGCGACGGCTGGGCCTGTCGCCGTGGGAACGCGCCGTTTCCTCATATTAAAGCGTGTTCTGCTCAGTCGTGGATTAATATTCATAGAGATTCATCGTGAAGCAGCTGGAACGTCGTTATTCTGAGGTTTATTGGTTTGGTTTCATGTTTATAAGGTGCTGCCGTGTAGTTGTGACATCACATGTTCACTTTAACTCACTCAGACGTGTTCGTTTGTCTATTTCTAAGGTACATTTATTTTTAAATACACGTTTAAAATCACATTTATTCATAGAAATACCACTTGTTTTTGTTGATGTATTGATTTTTTAATTAAATATAACCTAAAATAAGGAAATGCATCATAAATCAGTCATAACTGGATAATTATCAACCAATTTATTCTCCAAATGTGTTATTTATTTTCATTTTATTAGAAATGTGAAGTTCTCAGGTCACTTTATACAACATCTATAAATAATTAAATAATAAAATAAATTAATTAATTAAAAAATATATATTTTAAATGCATTTATATAGAACCTTTTATAATAAAATATGATTAATAATAATATTAATTAATCCTAATGCACACACACATACATACAAAAGTATTATTATTATTATTTTAAATTATTTGTTACTAAATTTTACAAATTTACTATATAAAATATTATATAATATATAAAAATTATACTATATCAAAAATATATGTATTTTTTCATTTAAATAAATTAAATTAAATTAAAGAATATCCCTTTAAGATCCATTTAGAACAGATAAAAATATGATTAATTATTGATTATTGATCATCTATAACTGATATTATACATTAATAGTGATTATTGATCATCTATAACTGATATTATACATTAATAGTGATTATTGATCATCTATAACTGATGTTATACATTAATAGTGATTATTGATCATCTATAACTGATATTATACATTAATAGTGATTATTGATCATCTATAACTGATATTATACATTAATAGTGATTATTGATCATCTATAACTGATATTATACATTAATAGTGATTATTGATCATCTATAACTGATATTATACATTAATAGTGATTATTGATCATCTATAACTGATATTATACATTAATAGTGATTATTGATCATCTATAACTGATATTATACATTAATAGTGATTATTGATCATCTATAACTGATATTATACATTAATAGTGATTATTGATCATCTATAACTGATATTATACATTAATAATGATTATTGATAATCTATAACTGATATTATACATTAATAGTGATTATTGATCATCTATAACTGATATTATACATTAATAGTGATTATTGATCATCTATAACTGATATTATACATTAATAGTGATTATTGATCATCTATAACTGATATTATACATTAATAGTGATTATTGATCATCTATAACTGATATTATACATTAATAGTGATTATTGATCATCTATAACTGATATTATACATTAATAATGATTATTGATCGTCTATATCTTCTTGATTTTACTCTAAAATCTCTCCACATTGCTGCATTAATGATAACATTCTCATTCCTCTAGTAGGGGCAGTTCCTGCCTCTCTGCTGTTGAGTCCAGGTCCCAGAGATAAGTGTAATGGGATCATTCAGCTGGACTCAGTCTGTACGTTTTCTCTCCTCAGCTGCTCACAGACACAATAGCTGCTCCGTTGCTTCTATCACACATTCACATCAGGGAGCAGCCTCCCACTCAGCCGCCATCTCCATCAGTTTAAAGCCGCCTCTACAGGACTCAGCGGAGCCATGTGACCAAACCACAAAGCTGCAGGAAAGTTGAGGGAGAAGCCGTTAGAAGTTCCGTAGGCTGAACCTCCTCAATTAAACGGATATTACGAGGCACCGAGGAAAACGCAGGAATGATGAGAAGAGGCTTTTTTTTTCTTTTTCTTGGGCGTTGCTGGGGGAGGATGGTGGTGGGTTTGGTGAAGGGGAAAAAACACAGGAAGCTGGGAGATAAATTGCAAATTGCATTCCATGTGTGGGCCCAGGCCGGAGGGTTCCAGAGGTCTCTGAGGTCTCTGAGGTCTCTGCAGCGACTGCACTCAGGCCTTTGTCCCCATGGCTGGTGTTGGCTTACAGCTGGGTCAGAGGACACAGCAGGAAACTCACTGCAGCCATAACATGGACCGTTACCAGAAGGATACCAAAACTGTGCAACTACGGAGGAAATATTTCAATGTGAGGTGACTATCAGTGAGGTGGGGTTGAAAAGCACATGCTAAAGTGCCCTCTAGGAGCCAAAACCTGCACTATAGTGCCCTCATGGATGCTAAAAAGCATGTTTAAGTGCCCTCTTGGAAGCCAAAATCCATAATAAACTGACTCCGGTAGCCAAAACATGTGCTTAAGTGCCCTCTCAGAGACAGAATATATGTTAAAGTGCCCCCTAGGAGCCAAAACGTGCACTATAGTGCCCTCATGGATGCTAAAAAGCATGTTAAGTGCCCTCTTGGAAGCCAAAATGAATGATAAAGTGCCCTCTAAGTGCTAAAATGCATGTTTAAGTGCTCTCTTGGAAGCCAAAATCCATAATAAACCAACCCCAGTAGCCAAAATGTATGCTTAAGTGCCCTCTAGGAGACAAAACATGTGCTAAAGTGCCCTCCCAGAGCCAGAATATGTGTTAAAGTGCCCCCTAGGAGCCAAAACGTCCACTATAGTGCCCACATGGATGCGAAAAAGCATGTTAAGTGCCCTCTTGGAAGCCAAAATGAATGATAAAGTGCCCTCTAAGTGCCAAAATACATGTTAAAGTGCTCTCTTGGGAACTAAAAAGTACGTTAAATGCCATCTTGGAAGCCAAAATCCATAATAAACTGCCTCCAGTAGCCAAAATATGTGCCTAAGTGCCCTCTAGGAGCAAAAACGTGTCCTAAAGTGCCCTCTCTGAGCCAAAATGTGTGTTAAAGTGCCCTCTTGGGAGCTAAAAGGCATATTAAGTGCCCTTTAGGAGCCAAAACATGTGTTAAAGTGCACTCTTGGAAGCCACAACTCATGCTAAAGTGCCCTTTAGGAGCGAAAACACGTGCTAAAGTGCCCTCCTGCCAAAATGTGTGCTAAAATTCCCTCTTGGAGCCTAAATGTGTGCTAAATTTCCCTATAAAAGGCAAACAGTGTGCTAAAGTGCCCTCTTAAAGCCAAAATGTGTGTTAAAGTGACCTCTAAAAGACAAAATATGTGCTAAAGTGCCCTCTTGCAGCTAAAATGTTTGCTAAAATTCCCTCTAGAAGCCAAAACATGTGTTAAAGTGCCCTCCTGGAAGCTAAAATGCCTGCTACAGAGCCAACTAGGAGCCAAATGTCATGCTAAAGTGGCTTCTTGGGAACCAAAACTTGCTAATGTGACCTATTTGGAGGCAATTGTACATGCTAAAGTGCCCTCCTGGTTGCTAAAACACACTAAACTGCCCTCTCAGATGCTGCTACACGCTCCCTTTTCTTTCCTTTTCACTCCTGCCCTTCAAACAGTTTTTGTTGTTTTTTTTCCTGCCACTGAGCAGCAGCAGTTTGTCAGTATCAGCCGTCTCTTCTACAGAATGATGCTTTTCACATGTCAAAAGGGCGAGTCCTGGACCCGGCGGGGGGTTAGGGATCAGGTGCTCTGTCTTTTTTACACGAAAACACACGGGAAACGACGGCGTGAACCAAACAGAGCGGTGGGGGCGGAGCTTTAAATTCCTCTCCGGTCTCAGGACGTTTGTCTTGTGTCTTTTCTCGAGTCAACGCGGTCAAGCCGGCTCTTTATTTATTCCCAGGATCTGCCCAACGTCATTGTCCTGATAAGCAACAACAGGATGTTGACACTGTACACAACGGCATGTTGCATGTGCACGCACCGCTGCACGGAAAACTGTTCACCTGACCAGATAACAGGAGAAAAAACACACACACAAAGGCTTAAGCCTGGTTTAACCGTGTTTGTGTGAATCCAAACGATTTACAGATATCTCAGCGTTTTTTTTTCTTCTTATAGATCACAGACAGAAAAACGACCTCCAAAAAAAAGATTATGAGGCAGAATTCAAGCTCCAATCTGTGGAATGTGTTTTAACTTGTTGGATGCAGTGTTTGTTACATACAGACTTTTCCTGGAATCAAAAGGGAACATTATACACATAGCTGGTAAGTCAAAATTGAAGTTTTCCACTCCTTTGCACCCTAAATATAATAAACTAAACTGCTCTAGGAGCCAGATTGTGTGCTAAAGTGCCCTCCAGGAGCCAAAACACAAGTTGAAGTGCCCTCATGGCAGCCAAAATATATGCTAAACTGCCCTCTAGGCATAAAAAAGTAAATTAAAGTGCCCTCTAGGAACCAAAACGCATGCAAAAGTGCCTTCAAGGAAGCAAAACGTGTGCTAAAGTGCCGTCATTGCAGCCAATACATATGCTAAAGTGTCATCTAGGCATCAAAACGTGAGTTAAAGTGCCCTCTAAAAAGCATGTTAGGTTTCCTCCAGGAGCTAAAATGCCCCCTAGGAACAAAAAAACATGTTAAAGTGCCCTCATGGCAGTCAAAACCCATGCTAAAGTGTGCTAATGGCAGCCAAAATGCATGCTAAAGTGCTCCCTGGGAGCCAAAATATGTGCTGAAGTGCTATCATTGCAGCCCGAATGTGTGCTAAAGTGCCCTCCAGGAGCCAAAACACAAGTTGTAGTGCCTTCATGGCAGCCAAAACATGTGCTCAACTGCCTTCTAGGCATAAAAAAGTAAGTTAAAGTGCCCTCTTGGGCGCTAAATGCATGCTAAGTGCCCTCTAGGAACCAAAATGCATGCTAAAGTGCCCTCAAGGAAGCAAAACGTGCGCTAAAGTGCCGTCACTGCAGCCAAAACGTTTGCTAAAGTGTCCTCTAGAAGCCAAAACTCCTGTTAATGTGCCCTCATGGCAGCCATAACTATTGCTAAAGTGCCCTCTAGAAGCCAAAACTCCTGTTAAAGTGCCCTCATGGCAGCCAAAACTCATGCTAAAGTGGCCTCTAGAAGCCAAAACTCATGCTAAAGTGGCCTCTAGAAGCCAAAACCCATGTTAAAGTGCCCTCATGGCAGCCAAAACTCATGCTAAAGTGGCCTTTAGAAGCCAAACCTCATGCTAAAGCCTAAATATATGTTAAAGTGCCCTCTTGGGAGCTACGATATGAGCTAAAGTGCCTCTTGGAGCCTAAATAAGTGGTAAAGTGCCCACTTTGGAGCCAAAACTTGCTAATGTGTTCTATTGGGAGGTAAAAGCACATGCTAGTGTCCATCTAGAATATAAAACTTGTTGACAGCATGTGTTTTTAATATTTTAAAACCTTTTTTAAGAGAGTTAAACTATTTGGTATTTGGTTTCCTGAGCCAAATACTAATATCCCTGACTTATTATGAGTAGTAAATGTGGTTTAAACATTAAAAAGGAACTTTTAACGGCACATTTATCCATTACTGAATGAGCAGGATCGACTAAATGCATAAGGCCTGTGGAATGTTCTCAGTGAACTCTGTTCTCCGTAGGGCTTTATTTTACTAAGAATAGCGGAGAGATTACCTCTGGGTACTCAGAGAAACTCCTGGAGCGTGAGGAGATGCAGAGCTCCGTCATCAATTAGAGGCGATGCCAGGTTTTAGCCAGAAATGATGAAAGATCCGATATCACAGAGAGAACGGGGATGGTCCCTGGACGCCAGGGATTCTGGAGAAAAATGGAAAAAAGAAGAAGAAGAAAAGGAGATTCTCTGAGAAGATTAAGGGTTTAATGAAGCCGAGAGTTTGAGTGAAGGCCTGATAATATAATAATATAATAATACTCAGTGTTATATAACACAAAATATCCTGCAGATAATTCAGTTTGGAAGGTTTTTTCTGTTGAATTTAACTACACAAATTGATTAAATTAATTAAGTTGAACCAACTTAATTGAACTGTTTTAATTGGTAACACGTAAATAAATTAAGTTAATTGAAATTAAATGTAATAAGTTGTAGTTACCTAATAATTAATAATAATATAAAAATTAATATGAGTTAAATTCATTCACTGGAATTACTCCAACTTATTAATTTATACTAATATATGAATTAATTAATTAAGTTAATTGAAATTAAATGTAATAAGTTGGAGTTACTTCAACCTAATAATTTATAATAATATAAAAATAATATGAGTTAAATTTATTGAAGTTAAAGTAATAAATTGGAGTTACTGGAGTTGCTCCAACTTATTCCTTTATACTAATATATGAATTAATTAATTAAGTTAATTGAAATTAAATTAAGTTGCTTCAACATTTAATTTCAATTAAGATAATTAATTGAGGTTATTTTATTGTTATTAATTTATATATTATTAAATGGAGTTACACCAAATTGTTACGGTCATTGAAATTAATTAATATGAATTAAGTTAATTTAAATTAAAGTACTTAATTCATATAAATTAATATATTATTATTTATTTAATGAGTTGGATTTACTCAAATTTATTTATTTAGAATAATAAATATGTCAATTATGAATTAAGTTATTTTTTTATATTTTATTATTTTAAAAAATAATTATTTTGATTTTGTATTTATTTTTTAATGTTTGTAATATTTCTTTTGTATTATTCAATTTAATTATAATTAATAAGTTCCACTTAAACTCCAACTTAATATTTTAATTTTAATGAACTTAATTTTATTATAATTGAAACAATTCCAATTCTCATAATTTATCAGTGAGAATTTAAAAATATCAGGCGTTATAATAAGATAATTATAAAAAGACAGATATTGCAGAGCTCCTTATTTTTCAGGGTCGACCTATAGGAAGTATTTAGTATTTCCTGAGAATAAAATTTAATTAGCGATATCAAAGCTCCAGATAAATCCAGGAAGAATGTACATCGTTAAACCTATAATTTTACATTGAACTGAGCTCTGGTGCGTCTCCAGGCAGCTTAATGTTAGAGAAAAGCTGCGTTGAGTTCATTAATATACAACTAAACCACAGAGAGCAGCTGCTATTCATTGCACCGCTGGCATTTTAATGCATAGAATGAGTCTATATAATAAAATCCTTTAATCTCTGAACCTGAAGTTAAATCCTAACGCTGCAGTTCATGAGTTTTAACCTGTTCAAGTCCAGAAAAAACACTGATTCATGTTCAGTGTTGAGTTTTATTCATAAATCACATGAGGAAACTGGATTTACTGCATTTCAGTGTCACTGATCCAGAACAACGTGTAAAAATAAGGATGAGATAAAATGTGTTTTCTTCCCTTTGATGCATCTTATTTACGTGATTTTGATTCTTCTTCTCAGAAGAAGAAGATAAAATCCTGCAGGCTCCTCGTTATGAATCTCATCATCTAATAATTATGACTTTTTATCTCATATTAATGACGTTTTTATCTCATAATTACGACTTGGTATCTCATAATTATGACTATCTCATAATTTTAACTTTTTATTTCACAATCATGACTTTTTATCTCATAATTTTGACATTTTATCTCATAATTGACTGTTTTTATCTTATATTTATGACGTTTTATCTCATAGTTATGACTTTTTAACTCATAATTTCATTTTTTTATCTCATAACTTTGACGTTTTATCTCATAGTTATGACTTTTTAACTCATAATTTCATTTTTTTATCTCATAACTTTGACTTTTTATATCATAATTTCAACGTTTTATCTCATAATTTTAACTTTTTATCTCATAATTTCAACGTTTTATCTCATAATTATGACTTTATCCTATAATTTTAACTTTTTTTTCATAATCATGACTTTTTATCTCATAATTTCAATTTTTTTATCTCATAACTTTGACGTTTTATCTCATAATTATGACTTTATTTCATAATTTTGACATTTTATCTCATAATCATAACTTTTTATCTCACAATTCCAACTTTTTATCTCATAATCATGACTTTTTATCTTATATTTATGACGTTTTATATCATAATTTAGACTTTTTAATTCCATAATTACGACTTTCTATCTCATAATTATGACTTTATCTCATAATTTCAACTTTTTATCTCATAATTTCAACTTTTTATCTCATAATTTCAACTTTTTATCTCATAATTTCGCCTTTAATCTCATAATTATGACTTTTTATCTCATAAATATGACTGTTTTGGCTCCTAAAAGCGCACTTTAGCACACATTTTGGCTCCTTGTTATTCATCTCATAATTCAGATTTTTTAATCTCATAATTAAATTTTTTTAATCTCATAATTTTGACGTTTTATCTCATAATTGACTGTTTTATCTTATATTTATGACGTTTTATCTCATAGTTATGACTTTTTAACTCATAATTTCATTTTTTTATCTCATAACTTTGACGTTTTATCTCATAATTTTAACTTTTTATCTCATAATTTCAACGTTTTATCTCATAATTATGACTTTATTTCATAATTTTGACATTTTATCTCATAATCATAACTTTTTATCTCATAATCATGACTTTTTATCTTATATTTATGACGTTTTATCTCATAATTTAGACTTTTTAATTCCATAATTACGACTTTCTATCTCATAATTATGACTTTATCTCATAATTTCAACTTTTTATCTCATAATTTCAACTTTTTATCTCATAATTATGACTTTTTATCTCATAAATATGACTGTTTTGGCTCCTAAAAGTGCACTTTAGCACACATTTTGGCTCCTTGTTATTCATCTCATAATTCAGATTTTTTAATCTCATAATTAAATTTATTTAATCTCATAATTATGACGTTTTATCTCATAATTTCGCCTTTAAACTCATAATTTCAACGTTTTATCTCATAATTCTGACTTTTTTTATTCTCTGATGATAGATATAGTCTCTCAGACCTTGTCCTACAGTGAAAACTGCTCTGAAACCTGTTGCTACACTAGAGACTCAACAGGTGTGAAGCAAAATCAGAAATGTTGTGCATGTGAAAGAGAAACCGAGGTCTGGAGTGGAATAAAAAGACAGACGGAGGTTTTCACACTGGTAACCGCACCGGGGCTGGTAGGTGCACTTGTCTCCAATGGGTGTGGAGGGGAGAGGAAGGAAGGGGGAGCAGCAGGAGGAGGAGGAGGTGGGAGGAGGTGGGAGGAGGGCAGCAGAGGAGCACAGAGAACCACCGACACCTAAAAGACGCAGCGCCACAGGAGCAGCAGGCGGCTCTCGATGGAGACGCGTGTGTGAAGCGCAGCTTTCACCGATCGGATCTAAATAAAAAGCCAACATGTCTCCGGGACTGTTGCTGTGCGCCGCGCTGGCCGTTTACCACGGGACCTGCACCGGATTTAACATCGACGAGCGCTTCCCCGTGATCAAAGAGGGCAAAACCAGAGGCAGCTTCTTCGGATTCTCGGTGGCGATGCACGAGCAGACGGAAGGAACCAGGCAGTACCTGTGAGTTGGAAAAAAAAGGTTGAAACGTCCGCGTTCACGCGGGCTACGCACCTGCTTTTGGCCCGGGAGGCGGAACGGGGGGGAAAAAAAGAAAAAGTCCGATTTGATCCGCTCCATGGAGGCGCCTCGAGACTCGTTTCGTGCGCAACTGCTGCGCAAAACTTGACGCTTTTGGAGTCTGTGTATTTAAAACACCTGTTTGAGATTTACGCACGTGTTAAACGTCTAAAACCGCTGCGTTTAGGCCGATTCTCCATTCAAAAATGTCTCCTCCTGTAGTGAAGGAAGCTTTTGGTGAAAGTCCTGACGCGCGGAAGCTGTTACCTGGATCATTATTTAACCTGTTTGACAAAAAAAGTCGAGTAAAAGTTAAACAAGCGTCTGATTCTAGTTTTACGCGAATATTTCTTCGTTATCCGCAACATTTCCCAGTTTTCCTGGATGTTTTACCCGAGCATCAAACCTCCAATCACTGCACAAATCCTCCTAAAGTGACATGTTTTAAAAGCTGCATTAATAATCTAGTAAACGTGGTTTAATATCAGTAGTGCTGCAAATAACGATTAATCGATTAGTTTGGTTTAATAAATGGAGAAGATTCAACTTAAAATGTCTTTTTTTTAATCCACAACCTAAAAAGCATCAGTTTATTATTATAGAGATTAAAGAAACCAGGAAATAATCAGAGAAGAGAAGCTGGAACCAGAGAATTTACACATTTTCTACTTTAAAAATTAATTAATCGATTAATCTGATACCATGGCAACTAGCCAACTAGTCATTTTTTAATTTCAATGGTAGATCTGCAATGATTAATTGATAAATCAATTAATTGTTAACCATTAAAATAAACTAATCAACTAATCATTGTAGATTTGAGGAGCTGGAACCAGAGATTTTGGGTATTTTCCTCCTAAAAATGACTCTAATTGATTAATTGATTATCCAAATAGTTGCCAATTAACATGATAATCGATTAATCAACTAATCGTTGCAGCTCTAATATCATTAACGAGACATATTTGTGGTTAAAGCTAAATATATATGGTTTGGTCTGGGGTGTATAGTTGTGACATCACACCTCACCTATTTGTATTATTTGGTTAATTGTGTAAAATGGTCCTAGAGGGCACTTTAATGGACATTTTGGCTCCTTGAGGACACTTTAGCACACTTCTATGTGTTTCTTATTCAATTAATATTCGATTAATCGACTAATCGTCCAGTCTTTATCTTAGACAGAAGCGGATTTGAGTTTTTTATTTTAATAAAACTTGCAGCTGGTTATTACCAGGTCGTAGATGGTGACTCACCAGTGTTTGGGAGGATTTTACATAAAAGTAAACGTGTTTGTTTTAGGAATAATTTATGTGCCCATACAGAGTCTTTGATGAAAGATCCTCAAACTGGATCATTGTTTGGTGTAGGATTTCCCTCGACCAATTACAATGGCCCCCCCTTATCCTCCGGCGGCCATGATCACACGGTGTGTTCATAACTCGCTGTTATATGCATCCTGTTCAGCTTTGAAGAGCCAGCAGGGAGACTGTCGAGGACCAGGGTCCGGCTTCCTCTGGACCCTCACCCCCCCGAGAGAGTCGGAATATGAGGATTAATGCAAACAATCCGGGAAAAAGTGGCAGATTAATGTGCATGAGCCTGGTTTATAGTGTGCCATCTTGGCCCGGGTTCCCCATGGAGGGACGGTGGCTGCAACCCAAGACCAGGACCACATGGCAGCGGTGATGGGGTGGAGGTCTGTAGGGACCAGGAGGATCTGAGGAGTGGCAGGCATGGACCTTTTGAAGGGCAGGGATGAAAGAGGAAACAAAAAGAGCTCATATCATGTGTTTTTCCACTGAAGAGGGCACTTTAGCATATATTTTGGGTCCTAGAGGGCATTTTAGCACATGTTCTGGCTACTAGAGGGCACATTAGCATATATTTTGGTTTCTAGAGGGCACTTTAGCACATGTCTTGCCTCCTAGAGGGCATTTTAGCACATGTTTTGCCTCCTAGGTGGCAAGTTTTGACTCCTTTAAGCTACATGAACACAGGTTTTGCCTCCTAGAGGGCACTTTAACACACCCTTTGGCTCCTAGGGGGCACTTTAGCACATGTTTTAGACCCTAGAGGAAACTTTAGCACACAATTTAGCTCCCAAGAGGGCACTTTAGTACACATTTTGAAGAGCAGAGGCAGAAAGGAATACAAAGGGCTCATATAGCATGTCTTTGCCACTGAAGACTGCATTTTACCATGTATTTTGTCTCAGAGGGCACTTTAACACATGTTTTGGCTCCCAAGAGGGCACTTTAGCATGCATTTTTGGCACTTCAGCACATGTTTTAGCTGTAATGATGACACTTTGGACCAAGTTGTAGGTCCTAGAGGGATCTTTAGCACATATTTTAGCTCCTAGAAGGCACTTTAGCATACATCTTGACTCCTAAAAGGCACTTTAATGGACATTTTTGGCTCCCAAGGTAGCACTTTAGCACAGTTGTTTCAACAATTGGGCCACAAAGGGTTGATTGTCTCCCCATTCACACCATTTTCTCTGAGCAGTTTGGATAAATATCACACATCAACCATTTTCTCCATGATTAGTTGCACCTTTGTGTGAATAAATGTCAGCTGGAATAAATAAACTTCTATAGAACAAGTGACAATAACGTATTTTCATTACATTTCAAGTTTTTTTGACATTGGAAAAGCAATTTCGGAACCCATCGGTAACATTTGTGTGCCCTCAGTGGATATCCGGTCCAGGACTTCCTGTTCTGTTCATTGGTCATTGTTTAAGGCTTGACGAGCAACTTGAGAGAATGGAACGGTACGACTCATAGAAGTTAGTGAAAAGTTGGTAAAATCGTCAACAGACGGGTCCTGAGATGCTGTTTGATGCAGCCGCTCATCGTTTAGATGGAACCACAGCCTTCAAACTTCAAACAGAAACCTACAGATTCAACATATTCATAAGCAGGAAGTCCTGTTATCTATAAGATTATCTATAAGATAATAAACGACTTCAGCAGCGACAGAAACTTTACTCGACTCGGCTCAGGACGTGTGATTTAAAAGGAGAATCTGAACCCATCCACCTGCAACCAGGTTATTGGCTCCTAGAAGATATTGTAGTTCCTAGAGGGCATTTTAGCATCTGTTTGGCTCATAGAGGGCACTTTAGCACATGTTTTGGCTCCTCAAAGGCATTTTAGCACACGTTTTAGTATCTAATGACACTTATTAGCACAAGTTTTGGTTGCCAGGAGGGCACATTATCACATGTTTGGCTCCTAGAGGGAACTTTAGCACAAGTTTTGGCTCCTAGAGGGAACTTTAGCACAAGTTTTGGCTGCCAGGAGGGCACTTTATTATGCATTTTGGCTCCTAGAGGGCACTTGAGCACATGTTTTGGCTCCTACAGGGCACTTTAGCACACATTTCGGCTGGCATGAGGGCACATTATCATATGTTTGGCTCCTATAGGGCACTTAAGCATGCATTTTAGTTCCTAATAGCACTTTAGCACACATTTTGGCTGGCATGAGGGCACATTAGCACAAGGTTTGGCTGCCATGAGAGCACTTTATCATGCATTTTGGCTCTAGAGGGCACTTGAGCACATGTTTTGGCTCCTACAGGGCATTTTAACACACATTTTAGTTCCTAATCACACTTTAGCACACATTTTGGCTGGGATGAGGGCATGTTAGCACAAGTTTTGGCTGGCATGAGGGCACTGTAGCATGTATTTTGGCCCCTAAGGGCACTTTAGCCCTTAGGAGCTTTTGTAACCTTTTGTAAAGACACATACAAATGTACTATTGTCGTCTCCCATGTTTGAGCTGGACCGGTTTTTACTGTCCTGTCTGTTTCCTTTGCTGGTCCTGGATCTGTCGCGGCGCACCACGTTAGCCGCTAGCCATTAGCCGCAAGCCGCTTTCCCTCATTATCGGTGTGTGAATATCAGAAAAATGTGAGCGCGTGAACCAGTCGTGACACGTAGGACGCCAAAAATGCAGAAAAGACAGAGCTGTGCAATAAAAGGTTTTTAACCTCTTAGAGTCTCGTGCTATTATCCAATTAGTCTGAATCTAGCAGCGAGTTTTGGCTCAACTCAAGCAATTTAAAAAATGTATTTTACAGTGAGGCGGGGGAGGGGAGACCAATTAGTAGACCTGGATAATCCAGAAGCTACCTGAGGCTAATTTGTCTTTGAATCAGCCTTTTAAGGTTTAATTCTCTGCAGTCAGCTGGCCACCTATTGGCTCTTCCAGTCCCTTGACCCCATGGAATTCCTGGAATGTTTCACCCTTCTCTGCACAGTCGCAACCTGCCAGGTTTCAGGTTGAGACAAGACAGGAGTGAGAGAATGATCCAGGAGGGGGGAACCCTCAGAAACCACACGCATAAAACACAAAAAAAGACCCTTCAGACAAAGATTCCTCGCAGCAGAGACCCTCCATGACCCCAGAGCACAAGAATTTAATTCCTCCGACTGCTGAATATTTAATCAGAGCCCGAGTGCCTTTGCTTTTTTTTTTTTTTTTCCAGCTCATGTCTGTCTGCTGCAGCCGCCTCAGGACATGAAATTCAGCCGTTTAATTTGACGGGGCCTTTCCCTCTATCTGCTGTTCAGATTAGACAGGAGCTTTATCAGCTTCACTTCCAACATGTTCCAACCTGCTGCAGTTTGACACAGATAAACATCTTTTATTTGTCATAGAACATGTATTTCTTTATTTTTAGCTGTAATCATTGCTCTGGCTCATTCTGACCGTGGAGGATCCCCTTGAAATTACAATGATGAGGATCAAAATCCCTTGTTTTGAGAAAAAATAGTGAATTCTTCTGATAATATGAGGCTTAAAGTGCCTGAACTATAATGTTGAATCTTTATCATTTAGTGTTTTTAGTGAGGTGAGTTTATTTCTATTAGATAAAAATGTTTTTTATAAAAGATTTAAAAACAGTTGATTGAAAAAATCGAAAATTCAAAAGTAAAAAATAAGAAAAAATGTATTAAAATTAAATAAATTAATAAAATAAATAAATTAGTAATATATTAGTAAAAAAATTAGAATAATAATAATTAGTAAAATAATAAGAAAAATGAATACATTTAATAAATAAATAAATAATAATAGAATGAATCAATTATTAAAAAAAATAAATGAGTAAGTAATAATTAAATTATTAAAAAATAATTTAATAAAATAAGTAAATTAGTTAAAAAATAAATAAATGAGTATAATAAATACATTGGTTAAATAAAATAAATATGTTAGTAAATATAAAATGAATTAGTACAAATTTAATGAGTTAAATAAATAAATTAGTAAAATAAGTAAATTCGTTAAAAATAAAAAATGAGTAAAAAAATAAATTAGTAAAATAAGTAAATTCGTTAAAAATAAAAAAAATGAGTAAAAAAATAAATTAGTAAAATAAAATAAATGCATTAGAAAATACAAAAATAAATTAGTACAAAAATAATTAGTTAAATAAATAAATTAGTAAAATAATTAGTAAAATAAATAAATCAGTGAAATAAAATAAATACATTAGTAAATACAATTATTTACAATTATTTAATACAGATTAGTAAAAATTCATTATTAGTTCAGTAAATAAAATAGTAAAATTATTTGTAAAAAAAATAAATGAGTAAAATAAAATAAATAAATGAGTAAAATAAAATAAATAAATTATTAAATAAAATCCCTCTGTTCTTTGTTTGCTGTTGAGCTGCAGAGACAATAATTAAACTTTCCTATCAGCTTCTAATAAACCTTTAAACCCATAGTTTTCTTCCTGAGTGTAGCTGATGTAAAGGATGCATACATTATTATACATTACTGTAAATGTGCCACTTGGCTTCAGGCCAACATTCCTGCTCTGCTGCAGAAATGCTGCTGTCGTCTTTGTCCGTTCCATCACGCTCCAGTGAAAGAACTCACTGATAAAACCCTGTTCTCCATCAGAGCCTGAACACGACTGTAGCCTCAACGGTCGACTGCAGCCACGCTTCATACAGGTGGAGCTGGAAGACACGACTTCATCGCTTTCTTATCAGCAGCAGAAAAACTACAAGAAAATTTAAGACAAAAAGTTTGAGACAGGATGAATTTTGGAGTTTTACTTCACTTTATTCTCTTTGTTTTAGTGTGAAAAACGCCAGACTTTGATTTATTGTCTCTAATGTCACATTTATTATCATTTTGAACTCAACTTTATTCATATAGCTCTTTAGAAACAACCACAGCTGCCGCAAAATGATAAAAAAGCAATAAATAGAAGCCACCAATAAAATAATGAAACAAGAAATTCTAATGTCTCATGTGGGGTTAAAGGTCAGTGAATTTAAGATGTGAATAAACCTCTCCATGACACATGTTCCATGACATTTCTAGTTTTTTTCTGTCCCTTTAAATAGAAAATAACAGTAATTTTTCAGTATTTCACTATGCAGCTGTTTCATTTTCCCCTAAGTTGCTCTGACGGTTCTGATAAGCATCATGTTAGGAAATAATTCTTTTCTCAGGGGATCATTTCAGCAGAAATATTTATAAAAAGACATTAATTGTCCACAAAAATAAACAGTGTTGGTTTTATGCTGGAGGAGAAAAACATGACTAAATGGTAGAAACTGATTAGAACGACTATAAATACAAAGACTGCACTTTAAAAGCTTATTTTCAGTATTTTATTCAGTATTAACAGAACTAGTTAGTGGTGAGAAGAGTTGCAATTGTGCATTTTCCATGGGAATTAATGGGAATTAACAGGAATGAATCTTGAATTTAATGCTGGCTCTTAACATAAAACTTAAATATAGTTGGATAAAATATATTGTAGTATAAACATGGTTGAAACAACCAAAGTCAATCACAAAACACAAGACTATATTTCCAAAATTCCTCAGTTTAACTATTAAATCTGTTAAATTAAACAACTAGATGGATTTATTGGCACCATAAGTTTATATATTTATATAAATTTGAGGGTAAATTAACCTTCTATTGCATGAAATATTACTTAAACTGTTTTGAATATGTTTTTATTATTTAAAATGGCTTAAATAATTGATATATTAAAATATATATAAGAACAAACAACATTTTTTTACTTAACATACAAAAATATAAATATAACAATTTATTGTAATTACTATGGACACAGTATATTTGAGTAATTTTGATTGTTGAGTACATGAAATATAATAAATGTGAGTTAACAGAGAAATTTCATTGCAGTCCTTAAGTAAGTTTACTGAGTTTATACAAAAATTAAATAGAAGGAACACAATCATATTAGTTTACATGAATTCATAAATATCAAGTTGCTGCTACTAATACTACTGATTAATTTAATTTAATAGGTTTATCCAACAAGGCTTTATCAGTAGTACTGGTTTAAATTAACTTGATTTTTATATGATGGTGTTCATTCTACTTAAAATCCTTAAGGTTGCCTCAACTCAAAAAGGTTATCGTAATCTCTTACGTCACTTTTAATAAGTTAATTTAAGATATTAGTTTTTAATTGTAAAAATAAATAATAAATATAATATTTACTTACAATAAATAGTGAGTTACATTTTTTATTTGGTAAATTCTGAATAAAAGTGATGCTCACATGTCTATATATATATATATATATATATATATATATATATATATATATATATATATATATAATTAAATGTAAAAATAATAATAATAATAATGACATTTTTATTTATTTATTTTTTATTTTTATTTGGTGAAAATTCGGAATAATCTTAAAATCTTAATCTTAAAAAAATTAAATGTAAAAAAAAATAATAATAAAATTTTCTTACCATAGATAGTGAGAATTTTTTATTTGTTTTTTTTTTATATTTTTTTATTTCATTTTTCAAAATTCTGAATAAAAGACGACTTTCAGTTATGAGACAGTGACGCTCACATGTCAAATGTCCATCAGCAATAGGGATATCCTGGTCATGTGACCTCATAAATTGTATGTCCTTCAAAATAAAAGCGCCCTTTTCATGCCTAACTGTAAAAACACATTTTATATCACTTTTTTTGTTGCCATATGACACTATGCAATAGAATTATTACAATTGAAGGTTAAAACAGAATTTACAAAACCTAAAATCCTGTAAAGTGTAAATGTTGGTGCAGGTTGTCATAGCAACCGGCCTGAATCTGAGTTTATTGGCTGTGTCCAATCAGCTGTTGACAGCATGAGTTACAGCTGAATGAATGAATGAACGACGGCTTCTAATAAGACGTAGTAATGAACCCTGACCTCCTGCTGCTCCTCACAGAGGAGCCTCTCTCTGGTGAGGATTTCACTGCAAATACCTGCAGCGAGGGCTGTTTCTGTTTCTGACCCCAGAAACGCTGTAAGAGATCCCTCTCCTTTTATTTCTTTCTCACGCCGCTCGTACAAATGCACCGAAACAGCGTTGAAACGAGGCCTCGGGGCTAACGACAGCCGCCTTCGGCTAGAAAAACGATCTGCTTCAATAGCTTTTAGCCCATTTTTCATCCCTGAAGAGGGGAAATGATCCTGAAGTATTAGTTTACAACAGTTATGTGTGGAAGTGAAAGTATGTGCTCACGATAATGTTGAACAATAGAGGAGACCAGGGTTGGTTGGAACATTTATCTTTGTAATCTGGACTAATCTAATGTGTTAGAACATGTGAAGATCCATCATTTTATTGGTGGTAGCAGTTTTTAGATGAAAGAACCTTCAATTTTGTCAATTTTGTATTTTCCCCATTTTCATTCCCTTTGAAATATCCCAGAATTCTTCAACCCTAATTACACCGTGTCCCAGATAAAGACACATATCTGTTCCAGTCGTCTTTACTGGAGGTTTTTTCCTGCTGCGACAGGTAAAAACAGATGTTTCCTGCACACATCTGCTGCGATTTTCTTTTTATAAGCTGTGAAACGTAGCTGGAACCAGACTAATGTTGTTCCTGGTCCACCTGTAAACCTCCACCTCCTTTACATGCAGCAGGGGTCAATATGTTAAAGAGAATTCTGTTACTGATACTGTGAGTCTGTAGAATGGAAGTGAACCAGTGTTGAGGTCAATGAACATGAGTCTAGTTTCAAATTAAAGCAGGAACTCTCCTTTCTAAGGGGTTAGGGTTAAAAAATCAGGAAATTATCTATTTAAATGCAGTAATCCTTAGATATAGACTATCAAAAATGACTATTAATGCATCATATCAGCTATAGATTATCAATAATCACTATTAATGCATAATATCAGCTTTCATATTGAGATAATTGCCAATTAATCTCATTTTAATCTGTTCTAAATGGGATATTTTTCAGTTTTTTACACTCTTGGACAAATATTAGTGGAGAAATCTGCTTCAGTCAAGTGCAATTTCAAAATAAAAGCAGTTTAACAAATATTTTTATGAATGAAACACATTATTTTTTGGGTCATTTACACTGAAGAGTTGTTCTAAATGGACTTTAAAGGGATATTTTTCTAGTTTTTAACTCAATCTGAGAGCAAAATCAAGAAGTTATAGACAAGTTATATCAGTAATAAGTAAGTTATATTGATATCATGAATGAAATTGAAAGGAAAAACATCTGGGATGTTTTCTCATGTTTTAGAATTAAATTAATGTTAAAAGCACTCATTATATTTACTTCCAACAAGGAGGTTATATTTTCGCTGGTGTCTATTTTGAGCAGGATAAATCAAAAAGTTCTTGACAGATTTTGATCAAACTTTCAGCGAATGTTGGGAACAGTCCCATAAACAGATGATTCAATTTTGGTGAAGATCCATAAGAAATCCTGGTTTCTGGATCACTTTGAACTTGTAAATGCAGTGATACACACCCAGGATTCTGGACACATCTGGGATTTTTTCCCGCTTTCTCCTCATGTTTTTAAATTAATTTAACTTTAAAGGTCCTCATTATCGTTACCTCTGCCGAGGAGGCCTTTGTCTCTTCGTTAGCAAGATAATTCAAAAAGTTCTGGACAGAATTTCATCAATTTATCAGCGAATGTTGGGAATGATGCCATGAACGGATGATTAAATTTTGGTAAAGATCCAGAAGAAATCCTGGTTTCTGGATCACTTTGAATTTTTGGGGGGCCAACTTGTAAATGCAGTGATACACAACCAGGACTCTGGACACATCTGGGATGTTTTCTCCTCATGTTTTAGAATTAAATTAATGTTAAAAGCCCTCATTATATTTTGTTATATCTTCGCTGGTGTCTTTTTTTAGCAGGATAAATCAAAAAGTTCTTGACAGATTTTCATGAAACTTTCAGCGAATGTTGGGAACAGTCCCATAAACAGATGATTCAATTTTGGTGAAGATCCATAAGAAATCCTGGTTTCTGGATCACATTGAACTTGTAAATGCAGTGATACACAACCAGGATTCTGGACACATCTGGGATTTTTTCCCGCTTTCTCCTCATGTTTTTAAATTAATTTAACTTTAAAGGTCCTCATTATCGTTACCTCTGCCGAGGAGGCCTTTGTCTCTTCGTTAGCAAGATAATTCAAAAAGTTCTGGACAGAATTTCATCAATTTATCAGCGAATGTTGGGAATGATGCCATGAACAGATGATTAAATTTTGGTAAAGATCCAGAAGAAATCCTGGTTTCTGGATCACTTTGAATTTTTGGGGGGCCAACTTGTAAATGCAGTGATACACAACCAGGACTCTGGACACATCTGGAATGTTTTCTCCTCATGTTTTAGAATTAAATTAATGTTAAAAGCCCTCATTATATTTTGTTATATTTTCGCTGGTGTCTTTTTTTAGCAGGATAAATCAAAAAGTTCTTGACAGATTTTCATCGAACTTTCAGCGAATGTTGGGAACAGTCCCATAAACAGATGATTCAATTTTGGTCAAGATCCAGAAGAAATCCTGGTTTCTGGATCACATTGAACTTGTAAATGCAGTGATACACACCCATGACATGGAATGTTTTCTACTCGTGTTTTAAATTAATTTATCTTTAAAAGCCCTAATATGTGTCTACTATAGTCAAGGGAAGGAGAGGCTGGACTTTAAACTACAAAATGACTCTTTTGTACATGTGTTATCATGTTTTTTCATGTCTTATCGTGTTTTGTGTAGGAAGTGATCCACCCAAACATCATCACCCACAGACAGTGGGTGGATGGAGTCACTTTCCATAAAGACATAAATCAGAATAACATCATACTCATCAGATCTGCTTCTACTTGTGCGTTAGTTTATTATCAGGGGACGTCCCTCCATGTTTAATTTATCACATCAGGTCTAAACGAGTTTACTCTGCTGTTACTGGTTCACCAGCGGCAGATGGTGGTTCAACAGGATGTTTGTCCAGCTGAGATACTGTTAGAGGAGTGTGTGTGTGTGTGTGTGTGTGTGTGTGTGTGTGTGTGTGTGTAGAATACAGGTGATGACAGAATTTTATGAAGCAGTGTTATATTACCTTTTTAAACCCTTTTATATATCCATTTACTAAAAAGATTAACAGTTTTGAACACATCAGGTAAATGGGGCCCCTTTTTGGTAAATCGCTTAGGACAATAAAACAATCCCAAATCTGCCTTTTCCATGTGTATTTATGATTAATAATGACTGTTTCTGATCATTTTGCATTGGAATTATGTGATAAAATATAATTATTTACACTCTATAAATCCTGAAACATCCGCTATGCAATTTTTTTTGTTTTGCATGAGTTGTTTCAGGTAAAATGGGCCATCTCATCAGGTAAAATGGGCCATCTCATCAGGTAAAATGGGCCATCTCATCAGGTAAAATGGGCCATCTCATCAGGTAAATGACAAAGGGAAATTCAAATTCAAAATTAATTTATCATCAGTTTTAATGTTGCTTTAGAACCACATATCTGTTGTACACACACACGCTAACGCACCTATATATAAAAGCTAAGCTAACGCTAGCACCCAGTCATATGTAACAAGCTAACACAGCAAAAATAGTGACTACTTTGAATTGCACTAATTTCACATGACAATCAACATGCTGTGCATGTTTTAGTTGAACCAAATGTCATATGCACGTGTGTTTGTGGCCCATTTTAGCTGAAACCTTGTGGCCTATTGTAGCTGTAACCATGTGGCCTATTTTAGCTGAAAACATGTGGCCCATTTTAGCTGAAACCATGTGGCCTATTGTAGCTGTAACCATGTGGCCTATTGTAGCTGTAACCATGTGGCCCATTTTAGCTGTAACCATGTGGCCTATTGTAGCTGTAACCATGTGGCCTGTTTTAGCTGAAACCATGTGGCCCCTTTTAGCTGAAACCATGTGGCCCCTTTTAGCTGTAACCATGTGGCCCATTTTAGCTGAAACCATGTCGCCTATTGTAGCTGAAACCATGTGGCCCATTTTAGCTGAAACCATGTGGCCCATTTTAGCTATAACCATGTGGCCCATTTTAGCTGAAACCATGTGGCCCATTTTAGCTGTAACCATGTGGCCCATTTTAGCTGAAACCATGTGGCCCATTTTAGCTGAAACCATGTGGCCCATTTTAGCTGAAACCATGTGGCCCATTTTAGCTGAAACCATGTGGCCCATTGTAGCTGAAACCATGTGGCCCATTTTAGCTGAAACCATGTGGCCCCTTTTTAGCTGAAACCATGTGGCCCATTTTAGCTGAAACCATGTCGCCTATTGTAGCTGAAACCATGTGGCCCATTTTAGCTGAAACCATGTCGCCTATTGTAGCTGAAACCATGTGGCCCATTTTAGCTGAAACCATGTGGCCCATTTTAGCTATAACCATGTGGCCCATTTTAGCTGAAACCATGTGGCCCATTTTAGCTGTAACCATGTGGCCCATTTTAGCTGAAACCATGTGGCCCATTTTAGCTGAAACCATGTGGCCCATTTTAGCTGAAACCATGTGGCCCATTTTAGCTGAAACCATGTGGCCCATTGTAGCTGAAACCATGTGGCCCATTTTAGCTGAAACCATGTGGCCCCTTTTTAGCTGAAACCATGTGGCCCATTTTAGCTGAAACCATGTGGCCTATTGTAGCTGTAACCATGTGGCCTATTGTAGCTGAAACCATGTGGCCCATTTTAGCTGAAACCATGTGGCCTATTGTAGCTGTAACCATGTGGCCTATTGTAGCTGAAACCATGTGGCCCATTGTAGCTGTAACCATGTGGCCCATTGTAGCTGAAACCATGTGGCCCATTTTATCCTAATATATGAATACATCAAACTAACTATTATTTCTGATGGATGCCATTAAGACAGATATCATGCGTGTTTTTTAATAGGTTTATCAACCTTATAATAGTTTTCCAGGCTAATTAACATGTACATTTCATGTCAACACTTTGATATAACTGTATTCATTGGCTTTAATTACCAGAGGGGATAAAAAATGGCCCATTTTACATGATATCACCCTATATATGCATGTAGAATTCCATTCTAACCCCTCTATCCTCACAGCTCCATAATTATGACCATGATCAGGGCCCATCCTTTAGAAAATGAGTAAGACTTTAGAAGCATGTGGCCACTTGCTGCAAGTTTATCACCTTTCTGTAGAGTCGACTCATCGTTTCACCACTTCCTGTAGGTGCAGACACACTGTTGGTGTGTTTACACACACACACACACACACACACACACACACACACACACACACACACACACACTAACCCTAACCCACTGAGAGTCCTGCCCTCCTACCTCCAACCATCCTCTCCTCTTCCAGTGAACTCATTACGTTGCTGTCGAAGCACAAAAAGACCTCGGCCTAATTCAATCTGTAAAATTGAGTCGCTCCATTCAGTATTATCTCCATTTATTTGCTTTGAGTGGTGACGTTTCCCTGGAATCAATAGCATCCTGAGGCCTATGTGTGTGTATGTGTCACTTTAATGGATTTAACATGAGGATTTACAGCATTTTCTGCAACTGTTCCTTCTCTGAACGTACAGAAAAGACGTGGAAAACCAGGGTGGAAAATTTCCAGGAAATTTCCATGGGAGGTTAAGCTCTGTAATTTTGGCAAGTCATCTAAATGATCTGCCAGTGGAATAAGATAATTCTACTCAATATTGTACCACAAACGAGACGTTTACACCTATTTGGGTTTTAGTTTTTTCAGGGTGTGTTCCCTTATCCAACAACACCTTGTTGCCAGGGGCAACAGCGACGTGCTTCCACTCGTTTCCGACATCTCTGCCAAAGCCTGAAGCATCACATGTTAATTGCATGAGTTCTGCAGGACTTAAGACTTTATATATTTGTTATATTTGTGGTTCAGTTCTTTTAAAAGCCTGATATTTACCTGCTGCTGCTTCTTGTTGTTGTACATCTGATGGTTGATAATAAAACAGGCCCT
Organism: Lepturacanthus savala; assembly: GCA_030544235.1. Classification (NCBI taxonomy): domain Eukaryota; kingdom Metazoa; phylum Chordata; class Actinopteri; order Scombriformes; family Trichiuridae; genus Lepturacanthus; species Lepturacanthus savala. The sequence goes on along the minus strand of CM060471.1, from coordinate 25,626,626 downwards.
CGGGTTCTGTAGCGTGTTTCTGTTTGTGTGTCCTGAGGCCTGCAGCCACACCTCATGATGAACAAACAGGTTATCCTCTGCTTATCTGATGAGGACAGGTGATCCGTCACCTGGTGACAGTCACACACTCTCAGATTAGTGTAGAACACACAGCGTCGCTATCAGGAATGTAGAATGTCGCCTCTTTGTCTTAGTCACCTTTCCTTTTTCCATCTCCATCTCTTTGTCTGTCACGTTCTCGCCTTTTTAAATGTTTACTTTTCTTCTCGGTGGTTCAGGCGTGAAAAGCGACTGACTCACTGTGAACCGTTGTTCTTTTTTTAGTGAGAAACGGAAAAGGCTGTGAAATAGAGAGAGTCACATTTTAACCACAAGACACATTGAATTTTCATTCATCTAAGCATTAAAAACTGTGACAAGTTAATGCAAAGTTTTTGTATATATTTTTGTCCATATTTTCCAGCTAAAAGTAATAAAGAGGAATAAAATATTTTAATTTAGGTTTTAAAACAGGTTATTGAAGGTCTTTGATTTTTTCCATTTACATGCATGTATATAATCATGATAATATCGATCGTATCAGATATTTATTTTAGCGATGTCTTTCTTGAACATCCGGGGTTCAAAGGACGGCCAAGATGGCTGCTGTAGTACGGCCAAGATGGCTGCTGTAGAATGTCAGAATTGTACCTTCTACTGGCTAATTTCCTACATGGAAGCTACTACTGTGACGTTTGGATTAGGAGCTACTGGTTAGCAGGCATTAATGCTAACTAGTAGCAGCTACTGATGCTAATTAGTAGAAGCTACTGGTTAGTAGGCAGTGATGCTAAATAGTAGCAGCTACTGATGCTAACTAGTAGCAGCTACTGGTGAGTAGGCAGTGATGCTAAATAGTAGCAGCTACTTATGCTAACTAGTAGCAGCTACTGGTTAGTAGCTACTGATGCTAACTAGTAGCAGCTATTGTTGCTAACTAGTAGTCACTACTGGTTAGTAGGCAGTGATGCTAACTAGTAGTAGCTAGTGGTTAGTAGGCAGTGATGCTAACTAGTAGTAGCTAGTGGTTAGTAGGTAGTGATGATAACTAGTAGCAGCTACTGATGCTAACTAGTAATTGCTACTGGTTAGTAGGCAGTGATGCTAACTAGTAGCAGCTAGTGGTTAGTAGGCAGTGATGCTAACTAGTAGTAGCTACTGGTTAGTAGGCAGTGATGCTAACTAGTAGCAGCTAGTGGTTAGTAGGCAGTGATGCTAACTAGTAGTAGCTACTGGTTAGTAGGCAGTGATGCTAACTAGTAGCAGCTAATGGTTAGTAGGTAGTGATGCTAAGGTTTTGGATGCATCCCATATAATAAAACAGTGAAAACAGGATTTCCTGATCGTGTGATGTGATTATTTCCTGTCCTTCAAAGTAAAAGTCATGATTTTTACAGCTAAACAGTAAAACATGATTTTTTTATTACTGCCTTCTAGTAATATTGCGCTAACATGATCGCTGTCATATGGCGAGTTACTCCAACATCATCTGGTTTGAATATGCAGCTGCAGCTGGACAGTTTCCAGGTGTCAGCAGACTCCACCTGAGTGTGTCAGCTACAGTAAATGTTAGCGTTAACCAGCCAGAAGGGGCGAATTTCAACATGTCCTGGGAGGAGGAATGCAGCGTCCCCATCCCCCAACGCTGGGCCTTCTGACAGGCTGTTTATGAGGAGGTGATGAGCAGGAGGTGATGAGCAGGAGGAGAAACCAGGCGAGAGCCACGGGACAGAAAGAGGAGCGTCGTCACGGCGTTTTATTCTGGACGAGTGGGGGAGGAAAAGAAAAAACACATCCGGGGAAAGTTGTTCCTCATGTTCCTGTTGTCATGTTGTTTAGGGCTCGATGGGTTATCAGTTTATAACGTTTCTAAAGGAATTAAAGGACATTTTACTGCGAGTTCTGATGCTAAAGACTGTGAAAACAGATACGAATAAATACATTTATCATCAGAGACGAGTTTGTTTCAGACACATTTCTCTTTAAATTCATGACAATAAAACAATAAAACATAACTTTGCTTCTTCTTTTATAATTATAAGTTGGTGTGTAACTGTTCATTATTATATTATTAACCCCATATATATATATATATATATATATATATGATTTTCCATCTTATTTAAAAATATAACTATTAAAACATATAACATAATAATTAAATGTAAAAAATAGTAATAATAATGATTTTTTTTCATTTTTTTTAAATCTATTTTTAAAATATTTTTTTTTATTTTTTAATAAAAAATAAATAATAATATAATCTTTTATTCATATATATATTATTAGTATTATTTAGTGATATTATTTACACATGTTTTACCTATTAGAAAAAAAATATATGACATCAAAATTAAATGCAAAAAAGAATAATAATGACATTTTTTTAAATTAATTAATTAATTTTTTTTAATTTTTATTTATTTAATTTTAATTTTTTTTATATATATAATTTAGTAGTAATATTAGTTATATACATATAACATCATAATTAAATGTAAAAAAAATTATAAAAAATTATAAAAATATAAATATTTATAAAAATGTATTATTTTAATTTAATTTATATATATATTATTTTTAGCTATTAGAAAAAAAAATGTATGACAAAAAATTAAATCAAAATTAAATGTAAAAAAATTCTGAATAATCTTTTATTCATAAATATATATATATATAATTAGTATTATTTAGTGATATTATTTACACATGTTTTACATACATATAATTTTTTAGCTATTAGAAAAAAATGTATGACATCAAAATTAAATGTAAAAAATAATAATAATAAAATTTACTCACCATAGATTGTGAGAATTTTTATTTAATTTTCCAAAATTCGACTTTCAGTTATGAGACAGTGATGCTCAAATGTCAAATGTCCGTCAGCAATAGGGATATCCTGGTCATGTGACCTCATAAATTGTATGTCCTTCAAAATAAAAGCCCTCTTTTCACACCTAGCTGTAGTTTTATATCAGAAAAGTGAAAATAAAGTAAGAGGGTTAATGTCAAAGAATCTAAATAAACATTTCTTTATCTATAACAAGATTTTAGCAGCAAATTATGCACATTTTTATTAAAATGAGACATATTTTGGATGCAAATTACTGAAAAATCAGATATTTGTGTCAGAACCTGCAGTAAAAACACATTTTTTTGTCTTTTATCTTCTTCTACTAGAGTCCTGACTGAATAAACCTTCATTATTTTCACATTATGAGGCTACAGATGAAACGTGGTTCCTGTTTGCTGCGTTCCACGTGTTCGTAGCAGTGAACTTTGGATCCTAAGTCCTCATTGTTATGTTTTATCCCAGAGAGCAAAGTTCACAGAAAGTCTTTAGAAAGACTCTGTTAATTCTCTGACCTCTTTCCTCCTTATTCCTTCCTGCTTTATCTCTAGAAACACTTTGTATAATCTGCTGCAATCAACCCCCAGAAGAATGTTCAACCTTGGAAATCAGTGTGAGAACAGCAGGAAAACAGCTTGGATGTGTCTGAATTCTGATTTAACCACTTAAACTCAGCTTTATTTAACAGTTTCCTGCTTTAAATGATAATAAATGTTAAATATCTCTATAACAGAAGAGTCACAATCAATTTATGTTGCTGTTATGGAGAAAATAGAGTTAGAATATAAAAAAAAATATTGTAAAATTGTGTTTTATTATAGATAAAAACATCTTTATCTCATATTTCTAACATTTTATCTCATATTTCTGACTTTTTATATACAGATTATATAATCTTGTTTTAAGATCAAGTTGTCGTTGTTAATCTCATATTTCAGATTTTTTATCTCATATTTTGACTTTTTAATCTGATTTTTGAGTCAAAAAACCTGGAGTTTTGAGGTTATTTGCATATTATATGGCCACAAATCCTTTAATCTTTAATTTATAACATCAAAAGTGAATTAAATATTAAAAGAAACAAACTTAACTTTCTTAGTTCCATTTTTTATTTGGTGAAAATTTTCCTAAATTCTGATTAGAAGACAACCCTCAATCATGAGAAAATGATGCTCAGGTGTATGTAAATTGCATGCCCTTCAAAATAAAAGCTGCATTTTCAGGCCTAACTGTAAAAACAGATTTTATATCACAGCTTTTTAGAGATTTCTGTTTTTCACGTCTACTCAACTACATTTCAGAGAGAAATATGATATTTTCTACTCCAAAAAACACATGATCAGTTTATAAAATATAGATTATTTCCCTTCATTTTAGGGTTTTATAGTTAAATATTTAATCATTTTTACATCAATAACTAACTGGTTTGTGGCTGTGATGCAGGATTCTTACAACTCTTCTTTAGAATTGTGAACAAATGATGCTTTTGTACGTGTTTTCCTACAATTCAGCACATTTTAAACTTTTTTTTCTAACTTTTGGCTTCATATTTTACAGAAACTCTTCTCTTTAGTTGAGTTTTTTGACTCTTAAATATCTTTTTTGCTAAATTTTGCACCTTTTGGCACAAACAAACTGCCATAAAATCATCAAACATCAATATTTTTTCATCTTTTTTCCTATAAATCTCTTAAACATCTTCTTTTCTACCAAACATTCAATCATTTTCTGTATTTTAACCCTTTAAATGACACTTTATCTACTTGAATTCATTCATTTTTGAAAACAAACACAAAAAGTGAACTATTTCCTATATAATAATTGTTAATAGGAGACTAAATTGATTTATCTGCATTAGTATTTTTATTCCTACGTGTCTTTTTGGGCTATAAAATCATCATAAATCAACATTTTTTCAGCTTTTTTCCTATAAATCTCTTAAACACCTTCTTTTCTACCAAACATTCAATCATTTTCTGTATTTTAACCCTTTAAATGACACTTTATCTACTTGAATTCATTATTTTTTTAAAACAAACACAAAAACTGAATTATTTCCTATATAATAATTGTTAATAGGAGACTAAATTGATTTATCTGCATTAGTATTTTTATTCCTACGTGTCTTTTTGGGCTATAAAATCATCATAAATCAACATTTTTTCTGCTTTTTTTCCTCCATAAATCTCTTAAACACCTTCTTTCCTGCTCAAAACTACTAAATCTCATTCATTTTCTGTATTTCAACCCTTTAAATGACACTTTATCTACTTGAATTCATTCATTTTTGAAAACAAACACAAAAACCGAACTATTTTCTATATAATAAATCACCTTGGTGATGATTAGAGACTAAATTGATTTATTTGCATTAGTATTTTTATTCCTACGTGTCTTTTTGGGCTATAAAATCATCATAAATCTACATTTTTTCTGCTTTTTTCCTCCATAAATCTCTTAAACACCTTCTTTACTGCTCAAAACTACTAAATCTCATTCATTTTCAGGATTTTAAGCCTTTAAATGACACTTTATCTACTTGAAAAACTGAGTTAACTAAATTAATTTGATTGCATTTGTATTTTTATGTATTTCCAGCGACTGAAAAGCTGCAGAATTTAAGGAGGAATGAAATGTTTCACTTGTACTGGAGTATTTTTTCTGCTGAATATTGAGAATAAGTTTAATTTCCTCCTTAACTAAAGAACAGTGAAGTTGACTCATGTCTATTTGGACGTGAAGAAACAAAGAGGCTGAGTGTGAAGGGAATGTTTAATATGTGTATTTATTCATCCGTATCAGTGAGTAACGGAGGAGTTTTCAGCCTTTCAGCTGATATGACTCACACTAAATTCCAGTTCGATTCACCAGTTTCTACTGGTTCAACCACAGAAACACAGCAAACGACCAGAAAACACGTTAAAACCTGGACTTTTACTCACACACACAATAAAAAGCCTCCTTTCTACAAAGAGGAGCTAATAAATCTGCTGCTGACAGTAAATAAAGTTTTTTTTACTTTAAAACTTTGTTAACAATTCAATTCAGACAGTCCAGTTCACATAGAGTAGGTATACAACTATACAAACATATGAACATGTATAATAAACACATTATATATGAATTATATATTATATTATATTATATATCATATTATTAATTAGTTTAATAGATTTAAAGTAATAACTTAAATGATGGTGATGGAATTTACATTTATGGATGTGAAATTAACCTAAAAGGATATAAAGATGAATTATTAATTGTGATTAAATCACACACGGACTTTTCTATAACAAGAAACCAACATAACCATTAAATGTACATTTATGAGGCTCCTTAAAACTGTATTTTAAGACGTTTTTGACTTTCTCATCTTATCAAACATGATTTGTTGCTGACCCATAAATATAAATAAATATGGAACTGCTATTTATTACAACTGGCAAGATAAGAAAGTCCAAAACCTTTGAAAATACAGCTTTAAGAAGCATTTCTTTACAAAAATCACATGAAATTGTACCGATTTAATGCACCAGGACAGTTAAACTATCTGGTACCAGGTTTTTATATAGTTTTGATATTAAACTTCAGATTGTTCCACTAATCATGTACAAATATAGTGAAGCTATACATCAAATTAAACAGGAGAAACTCCACTACAAGCACATATAAGTCATATTTACACACACCAAACACAACTCCAACACCAAGCTAATTAATTAACTAATATGAAAATCGCTATACGATCATAAAGCCGACCCACTCTCCACATTTTGATGGCTAGCGCTCTGATACTTCATGTTACACAAACAAATGACATCTCATATGAAAGCTGAGACTGTGACGAGTCCAACGGTACCATCAGTGTAGCTTTATGACAAACACTCAGTAAACTAGCAGCCAAAAAACACTACAGGAAAAAGTCGCTTGTTTGAAGCGACGAACAAAAAACATGTTTTTTTGTTGCTGTTTTGGGATGAAAATGTTTATTTGAGATCAATAAATGATCAATAAACATGTCTGTGTTTATTCCAGAGACATATCTACTGACTGTGGGTGTGTCCTGAACATAAAACAGGGCTGGAGGTCAAGGGGTTAAAACATTCTGAGGGTTTAAACCTGCAAGACGAGTCATAACTGAGTGTTAGGAGCAGCTTTATTATACTAATATACTAGTAGAGTGTGTTTTCTGTCCCTTCAGGGATTATTCTCCGTTTTCCCATTGATGAAACTGGATTTTTGATTGGACTAAACCCAGCAGATCCTTCTGAGAGGATCCAGTTAGAGTGTTTTTCTGTTTCCGTGCAGACTCATGGGTCAGACTCCGGTTTCTTCACAGGTCACATGAGTCGGCTCAGTCTTTGTGTGACTCTGATATGAGCCGAGTGTCAGGAGTTAATCATTAATCTTCATTGTTATGACTGAGCTCTGACCGTTAAATCTCACGTTTTATCTCCCCTGTTATATATTGACTCATTCTTACTTTGCATTGTGTTGTTATATGGAGCTAATGTCAAAAATGTGATGTGGTGTAACACTGAAAATGTTGTACCAGAGGCTGATTTATCAGTTTTCCTGCTCTAAATGATAATAAATGTTAAATATCTCTACAAACACAACATGTGAGGTGACTACAGAAGAGTCGGAATCTATTTATGTTGCTGTTATAGAGATAAAATGTGTTTTATTACAGATAAAAACACTTTATTAGTGTTGGAGCTGAGGTTTTCTGAACCTGGATCAGGGAGTTTAGGGTTTTAACAGGTTAAAGACTTGGGTTTAATAAAAAGTATAATGTCAAAAATGCCTTAAAATGTCAAAAAGGTTTTAAAATAATAAAAAACAACTAGTTTTATATTCTAAGTGGATTCAAATGTATTATATTTATAATTATTTTTCAGTTACAGCGAATTTCGTGTAAAAAAAATCACATATTCTGTGTGAACATGAACACAAAATGTACATTTTGAGATGATCAATGCTTTTAAAACTGTATTTAAACATTTTTCTTTAATTATCACTGATATATATACAGATAAAATATACTGGATGATCGTATGGAGCTGATATCAGGTCAAAAAAATTTCAGGTTTTATCTTGAATTCTGAGAAATATCTTTTAATGCTTTTATTTATAAGTTAAATATAATCATGATTTTTCACTTTCATTGGAAATAAAGACGTGTACGCTTGTTTTTGACCCGTTATCAGCTCCATACAGTCGTCCATCCAGCTTTTATCAGTATATATTAGTGATATATCAGTGATATTCTCTGTATTTGCTCCATAAGTTTGAAAATTTAAATTTAAATGATCATTTTTTTCTTTTCTTTCTGTTTAAACCTGCAGGATTATCTGTGAAATCGTCTGCTTTTTTCATGTTGCTGCTTCTGTCTGAGCATCGTTATCTCACCATAACAAGCTCAGATATAATCGAATAATCTTTATCTGTCTCTCCCTGTTTTCCTGTGTGTGTGTGTGTGTGTGTGTGTGTGTGTGTGTGTGTGTGTGTCCACCAGGCTTCTAGCAGGAGCTCCCAAAGAAAAAGCTCTATCTCTACGAAATGTCAATGAAACAGGAGCCGTCTACTCGTGTCCCATCACCACAGAAACCAGTGACTGCTCCAGGATGGACCTGGTCAGCTCCAGTGAGTAAAAGAACAGAGAAACTCGTTGATTTAACGAAGTCGACTGATTCTACAGCCTCCATGAGGCTCAGGTTATTTATGTAGGAGCTTGTGTTTTACTGGTTATTTATTAATAGAATTAAAACATCAGATAAGTTTCTCATGTATGTGAGAGAAGCTGCAACCACAACATCTGCTCTGTAGGAAAAGTCCATTCACAAGCTCATAAACATATATTTGCATGTGTATGAACCAGATCCAGGTGTCAGTGGAGGTCAATGGACTCTCAAAGAAAATAGGGCTGAATAAAGTGCAATAAAGTGCAATAAAGTGCAATAAAGTCATTCAATAAAGTGCTGCAAAAAAGTACAGAATCGTATAATGAAGTGCTGCATTAAAGTGCAGATTAGTACAATAAAGTGCTGCAGAATCATATGATAAAATGCTGCATTAAAGTGCAAAATTGCACTATAAAGTGCTGCATTAAAATCCAAAGTTGTGCAATAAAGTGCTGCAAAAAAGTGCAGTTATACGATAGTGCTGCATTAATGTGCAAAATCATATGATAAAGTGCTGCATTAATGTGCAAAATCATATGATAAAGTGCTGCATTAACCTGCAGAACAGTACAGTAAAATGTACTAAAGTGCAGAGTAATAAAGTGCTGCATTAAAGTAGAAATTGTACGATAGTGTTGCATTATAGTGCAGAGTCATATGATAAAGTCCTGCATTAAAGTGCAGATTAGTACAATAAAGTGCTGCAGAATCATATGATAAAGTGCTGCATTAAAGTGCAAAATTGCACTATAAAGTGCTGCATTAAAATTCAAAGTTGTACGATAAAGTGCTGCAAAAAAGTGCAGTTATACGTTAAAATGTTTCATATGATAAAGTGCTGCATTAACCTGCAGAACAGTACAGTAAAATCTACTAAAGTGCAGAGTAATAAAGTGCTGCTGTGCATTAAAGTGCAGAATTGTACGATAAAGTGCTGTGATAAAGTGCAGAATAGGATGACAAAGTGCTGCATTAATGTGCAAAATCATATGACAAAGTGATTCAAAAAAGTGCAGAGATATACGATAAAGTGTTGCATTAAAGTGCAGTCATATAATAAAGTGCTGCATTAACATGCAAAACAGTACAGTAAAATGTACTAAAGTGCAGAGTAATAAAGTGCTGCATTAAAGTAGAAATTGTAAGATAGTGTTGCATTAAAGTCCAGAGTTGTACCAAAAAGTGCTGCAGAATCATATGATAAAGTGCTGCATTAAAGTGCAAAATTGCACTATAAAGTGCTGCATTAAAATTCAAAGTTGTACAATAAAGTGCTGCAAAAAAGTACCATAAAGTGCTGCATTATATTGCAGATTAGTACAATAAAGTGCTGCATTAAAGTGCAAAATTGTACGATAAAGTGCTGTGATAAAGTGCAGAATAGGATGACAAAGTGCTGCATTAATGTGCAAAATCATATGATAAAGTGCTGCAAAAAAGTGCAGAGTTATACGATAAAGTGCTGCATTAACCTGCAGAACAGTACAGTAAAATGTACTAAAGTGCAGAGTAATAAAGTGCTGCATTAAAGTAGAAATTGTACGATAGTGTTGCATTAATGTGCAGAATCACACACACACACACACACACACACACACACACACACACGCACACACACACCCTAAAACCAGAAGGTAAACATATTGAACATCCGTGTGTTAATTACCTCTAAGTGCAGCAGGGCATTGTGGGAAATGTCTCAGCTGTTCCAGTAGCTGTTTTAATGGCGTCTGTCCAGTAGTTTGTTGAGATTTGAACGTGGATCAAACAGAAACAGCTGACGTCAGAGCTGTTGTTACCCAGGATGAAACTTCCTGTGGAAACAGCCATTAAAGACATTTAATACGGTGAAGCTGATAAATAAAACAACAGTAAGCAAACAGGAGCTGAGACTGATGACATCATGAGGGGACTGACCTGACCTTTCAAAGTAAAATCCTTAAAGTTCCCCTTCAACACATGCAGGTAGAGGATTTCCTTTCATGAGGAACTGAGAGTTTTGCAGATGTTAATCAACAAACTTCCTCTTTATTCTCTGAGGACAGTTGGTTTTTGCATAAGTCATTTTTTGCATCCTCTAGTTTTTACTCACAGGTTCATTCTGCTTTATTCTTCGTTGAGGTTTATGAAGTCATTTTTTAGTGGTTGATATTTGTCGAGACACGATTCAGAATAATTCTTTGTTTCATGACTGATGCATGTTTCCTTATTTGGTGTGAAGGGAGTTTTAATGAGGTGGCGTTGGTTAAAGTTTATGAGAAGAATCTTATTTTAACCTGTTAAAATCCCCAAAAATAAGGTTCAGCATTGAGTTTTATTCATTAATCCCAGTAAAAACCTCAGCTCCAACAATAAATAAAGTGTTTTATCTGTATTAAACCCAATGTTACTGTTCCAGCATCAATATATATCATCAATATCCACATCATCAATACAATAAGACAATAGTTTAATAGAATATCAGTAGTAGAGACTATTTAGATATTTAATGGAGATTTGAGTCAAAAACATGAGATAAAATGTCAAAATCCCAACTAAAATATCAAAAATATGATTTTAAAAGTAAGAAACATGAGGTAAAATGTCTAAATGTGATTTAAAAAGTCAAAAATATGAGGTAAAAAGTAAAAAATGTGAGATAAAAAGTCAGAAATATGAGATAAAATGTCAAAATCTCAACTAAAATATCAAAAATATCAGTTAAAAAGTAAGAAACATGAGGAAAAAGTCAGAAATATGAGCTAAAATGTCTAAATGTGATCTAAAAAGTCAGAAATATGAGGTAAAAAGTAAAAAATGTGAGATAAAAAGTAAAAAAACATGAAATAAAATGTAAGAAACATAAGATAAAATGTTCAAATTTGATCTAAATCGTCAAAAATATGAGATTAAATGTAAAAATTTAAGATAAAAAGTCAAAAACATGAGATAAAGTTTAGTTTTGTTTGGTCCTAAGTTTTAAATAAAGTTTTATCTGTATTAAACCCAATGTTACTGTTCCAGCATCAATATATATCATCAATATCCACATCATCAATACAATAAGACAATAGTTTAATAGAATATCAGTAGTAGAGACTATTTACATATTTAATTTGTGTGATTATTTAATTGGCTCCTTTATAATAAACATCATAAATATGAGATAAAAAGTCAGAAACAACAACAATTTGATCTTATAATAAGATTAAATTGACCAATCGGCTCATTTCTAATGGATTTTACTGAATTTATTCTTCATTTTCTGTCAAATACATGAAATAAAAAGACATTATGATGAAAAAATGTTTGATTAAATTCAGCAAAGTATAATTTGCATTTTACAGAATATATTCTTCATGTGATTTCTATGATTATATGGACTAATAATTGACCTTTGACCTCTTATTAATCACTGAACTTTACATTACAGATAATTTAGCTTATTTCAAGCTGTTTTATCTGGTTTTAAAATACAATTTGACATATTTTCTGCTTGTGAGAACTTTTAATTCCAGGTTTAAGTCCAATAACCTTCGTGTTTGTAGAGATTTCCCACATTTATTATCGTTTAGAGCAGGAAAACTGATAAATCCACCTGGGGATTAAGTGAAAAGTCAGTTAAAGTGAAATGTATGGACTGTGCACTTCATTGATTAATCAGAATCAGAACAGACTTGAATTTAAAGCTGCTGAATGAACTAACCCTGTGTCTGGTCCTCAGCCAACCCGTCAGAGATGGTGGAGGGGATGTGGTTGGGCGTCACCGTGGCAACTCAGAGAGGTCGACCGGCCGGACGCGTCCTGGTGAGGTCACGACCTCCGCCGCTCTGTCCTCCTGCAGGACAGGAGAGGACACCCTGGTTATTTTCATAATTCAGAGTCAGGGGCGGCACTAATAATCACTATTAATGTATAATATCAGTTATAGATGATCAATAATCACTATTAATGTATAATATCAGTTATAGATGATCAATAATCACTATTAATGTATAATATCAGTTATAGATGATCAATAATCACTATTAATGTATAATATCAGTTATAGATTATCAATAATCACTATTAATGTATAATATCAGTTATAGATGATCAATAATCACTATTAATGTATAATATCAGTTATAGATGATCAATAATCACTATTAATGTATAATATCAGTTATAGATTATCAATAATCACTATTAATGTATAATATCAGTTATAGATGATCAATAATCACTATTAATGTATAATATCAGTTATAGATGATCAATAATCACTATTAATGTATAATATCAGTTATAGATTCTAAAAATCTAGGTTTTTACAGGTGCAAAAAGGAGGCTTTTATTTTGAAGAACACATAATTTATGAGGTCACATGACCAGGATATCCTGTTTCCAAATATTTTTAATGTATTATTATTATTTTTAATCAGTATTAATGTCTAATAGCATCTTTCAGATTGAGCTATTTTCCAATTAATCTCATTTTTATCTTTTCTAAATGAACCTTAAAGGAATATTTTTAATATTTTTAATATTTTTAACTCTCTGACATGTTAGTGGACAAATCTGCATCAGACAAGTGCAATTTCAAAATAAAAGCAGTTGAACAAACACTAGAAACATGTTTTATTTTGTTCATTTACACTTATTGATTAATTACTAATGATTATAGTGCATCACTATTATTTTAATTGATTTTATTTTTCAACATTTCTCTATATGTAATATTTATTCTGTTTCCAGGCGTGCGGCCATCGCTACGTGAAGATCATCCGCGGCGGCACGGAGGAGCAGCGGAGGATGATCGGCAAATGTTACGTCCGCAGCAACGACCTGACCTTTGACCCCAACGACGAGTGGCAGACCTACAGCTACGAGGTGTGCAACCCCAACTTCGACATGGACCTGGAGGGCATGTGTAACATGGGGATGTCTGGAGGGATGACGGACGACGACGTCTACATCGGCGCCACCGGCAGCTACGTCTGGCAAGGTCAGCAGCCAAGGGTTGAAGGAGAAAAGAGGAGTTTTTGTTGTTTAACCCTCTGTTACACAGCGTTTCCACACGATAACTACTCATTTATCCTCATTTCTATAAAAAGATGGGATTTAAAATCTAGGTTTTTACACTCAGGTGTGAAAAGGGGGCTTTTATTTTGAAGGACAGACAATTTATGAGGTCACATGACCAGACATGTGAGAATCACTGTCTCAGAACTGAAAGTTGTCTTTTATTCTGAAATTCTTTTAATTTTCACTTAAATAAAAGTAAATATAAGTAAGTGAATTTCACTACATTTACACACTATCTGTATATAATATAATTATATACATAATAATATATATAGTAATAAATACATTCACGTTTAAGTAATATAATAAATAATAATAAGAAGAAGAAGAAATATTTAATACAATAGACAGTTAACCTTCTTTATTTTAATTTGCTGTGATATAAAATCTTTGTTTTTACAGCTATGTGTGAAAAGGAGGCTTTTATTTTGAAGGAAGGACATACAATTTATGAGGTCACATGACCAGGATATCCTGTTTGACAGAACAGAAAGTTGTCTTTTATTCTGAAATTTTTACTAAATAAAAAATGTACTCACTTTCTGTGTATTGAAGTAATATAATATATATATATATATATATATAGTAGTATAGTATATAATAAATAATAATAAATATTTAATGCAATAGAGGGTTAACCTTCTTTATCTTAATTTTTCTAAAGAGCTGTGATATAAAATCTTTGTGAAAAGGAGGCTTTTATTTTGAAGGACACACCTCTATTTATCAGGTCACATGACCAGGATATCCTGTTTGACATGTGAGCATCATTGTCTCAGAACAGAAAGGTGTCTTTTATTCTGAAATTTTTTAAAATTTTCACTAAATAAACTCACTATCTGTGTAGTGAAGTAATATAGAAGTAATTATATATATATATATATATATATATATTTAGGCCATTTTAAGATTTAAAATAATAAATTACATTGAAAACATTTTAAATAATATAATAAATAATAATAATAATAATAAATATTTAATACAATAGAGGGTTAACCTTCTTTATCTTAATTTTTCTAAAGAGTTGTAATATACATTTTTTGTTTATATTACATGTACAGCTAGGTGTGAAAAGGAGGCTTTTATTTTGAAGGACATACTTCAATTTATCAGGTCACATGACCAGAATATCCTGTGTATCCTTGAAATTTGACATATATATAAATAATTGTATGTATATTTATATATTGTGATTTTTTTCAACTGTCCCATTGACTTACAGCATGGAACTCTAATATTTAGACCATTTTAAGTAATAAAACCATTAAACCCTTTATTTTTCCCATGTAATATTCCATTCACCAGCGGCTCAGGTCTAAATAATGGGCAGGTTTCACAGACAGGGATTAAACCTCCTGTAGAATCCTGCTCTTAGTCTAACAGCTGCATTATTTTCTGTCTGGAAACTCGTCGTGTTGCACCGAGCACATTTTAACTTCACGTCTGCTTGTTTTTTTATTTTATTTTGAAGGAAATGTTCATGTGACGTGGAGAGATCCAGATCCAGCCAACGCTTGGGACTCTGTCGGAAAAGACTTTGGACAAATGAACAAAAGATACAGTTACATGGGTCTGTTTAATGTTTCTGGATCAAATATGACGTGGAATCATCGAATTACCTCATGTTCTTATGAAATGCAAGAAAAACAGAGACGATGCTTTAAAACATGCGTTTTCATTTCACAATAGCATCAAAATAGCATCATCTGTGTCACAGATACATGTTGAAAACAGCTTTTTTAATTATCTATAAAGATCTGCAGGGTCTTAAAAAGCACTGAATTTATTCATTTAATAATAAAAACCCTAAAAAGACTTGAATTCTTTATATTAGTGCAGGATTTAGCTTTCTCCTCAGAAGTTTCATTTATTAACCACTATTATTTTCATTAAATAACAATATGGACCAAAACATCTATATATTTTTAGCTGAATCATGATATATGATATATATATATATTGGCATTTTATTTCCCTAAAGCAGTAGAGGATCATTTGCTGCAGAAAAAAACTAACTATCAGTATAATTTACATAAAGAGCTTCTTGAATAAAATAAATAAATGCATTTAATACCTAGAATATTCACTTTTATCATTTATTTGCTGTAGTTCATCATATTCACCTTAACTACTACAGGAGTACACATTTTATATGGATGTAATAAACATTTAATACCTGGAAATATTCACTAAATATCAACTAATAGACTTTTTATGGTTATTTTTTGCTGTAGTGGATCATATTCACAATGATTTGTGTCCTGCAGGTTATTCGGTGCTCGAAGGCCAGAAACTGCTGAGTCGTGATAACTACACGGTGGTGACGGGGTCTCCCAGGGACGAGGCCAAGGGCTCGGTGATGTTCGGCCGGAAGACGGACAGCGACATCCGGCCGGAGCTCATCATCCCCGGAGAACAAGTGGGATCGTACTTCGGAAACAGCCTGGCCATCACGGACCTGAATAATGACAAGTAAAATATAATAAAATTATATAAAATAATATAAAATATACTGAAAATATATTAAAAAATAATATAAAATCAGCTGATTCTACTATAAAAACAGCCTGGCCATCACGGACCTGAATAATGACAAGTAAAATATAATAAAATAATATAAAATATACTGAAAATATATTATAAAATAATATAAAATCAGCTGATTCTATTATAAAAACAGCCTGGCCATCACGGACCTGAATAATGACAAGTAAAATATTATAAAATTATATAAAATAATATAAAATATACTGAAAATATATTATAAAATAATATAAAATCAGCTGATTCTATTATAGAAACAGCCTGGCCATCACGGACCTGAATAATGACAAGTAAAATATAATAAAATATAATAAAATAATATAAAATATACTGAAAATATATTAAAAAATAATATAAAATCAGCTGATTCTACTATAAAAACAGCCTGGCCATCACGGACCTGAATAATGACAAGTAAAATATTATAAAATTATATAAAATATACTGAAAATATATTAAAAAATAATATAAAATCATCTGATTCTATTATAAAAACAGCCTGGCCATCACGGACCTGAATAATGACAAGTAAAATATAATAAAATATAATAAAATAATATAAAATATACTGAAAATATATTAAAAAATAATATAAAATCATCTGATTCTATTATAAAAACAGCCTGGCCATCACGGACCTGAATAATGACAAGTAAAATATAATAAAATATAATAAAATAATATAAAATATACTGAAAATATATTATAAAATAATATAAAATATACTGAAAATATATTATAAAATAATATAAAATCAGCTGATTCTACTATAAAAACAGCCTGGCCATCACGGACCTGAATAATGACAAGTAAAATATAATAAAATAATATAAAATAATATAAAATATACTGAAAATATATTATAAAATAATATAAAATCAGCTGATTCTACTATAAAAACAGCCTGGCCATCACGGACCTGAATAATGACAAGTAAAATATTATAAAATAATATAAAATAATATAAAATATACTGAAAATATATTATAAAATAATATAAAATAATATAAAATCAGCTGATTCTATTATAAAAACAGCCTGGCCATCACGGACCTGAATAATGACAAGTAAAATATAATAAAATATAATAAAATAATATAAAATCAGCTGATTCTATTATAAAAACAGCCTGGCCATCACGGACCTGAATAATGACAAGTAAAATATAATAAAATATAATAAAATAATATAAAATATACTGAAAATATATCATAAAATCAGCTGATTCTATTATAAAAACAGCCTGGCCATCACGGACCTGAATAATGACAAGTAAAATATAATAAAATATAATAAAATAATATAAAATATACTGAAAATATATTATAAAATAATATAAAATATACTGAAAAATATCATAAAATCAGCTGATTCTATTATAAAAACAGCCTGGCCATCACGGACCTGAATAATGACAAGTAAAATATTATAAAATTATATAAAATAATATAAAATATACTGAAAATATATTATAAAATAATATAAAATCAGCTGATTCTATTATAAAAACAGCCTGGCCATCACGGACCTGAATAATGACAAGTAAAATATAATAAAATATAATAAAATAATATAAAATATACTGAAAATATATTATAAAATATACTGAAAATATATTATAAAATAATATAAAATCAGCTGATTCTACTATAAAAACAGCCTGGCCATCACGGACCTGAATAATGACAAGTAAAATATAATAAAATAATATAAAATAATATAAAATATACTGAAAATATATTATAAAATAATATAAAATCAGCTGATTCTACTATAAAAACAGCCTGGCCATCACGGACCTGAATAATGACAAGTAAAATATTATAAAATAATATAAAATAATATAAAATATACTGAAAATATATTATAAAATAATATAAAATAATATAAAATCAGCTGATTCTATTATAAAAACAGCCTGGCCATCACGGACCTGAATAATGACAAGTAAAATATAATAAAATATAATAAAATAATATAAAATCAGCTGATTCTATTATAAAAACAGCCTGGCCATCACGGACCTGAATAATGACAAGTAAAATATAATAAAATATAATAAAATAATATAAAATATACTGAAAATATATTATAAAATAATATAAAATATACTGAAAAATATCATAAAATCAGCTGATTCTATTATAAAAACAGCCTGGCCATCACGGACCTGAATAATGACAAGTAAAATATTATAAAATTATATAAAATAATATAAAATATACTGAAAATATATTATAAAATAATATAAAATCAGCTGATTCTATTATAAAAACAGCCTGGCCATCACGGACCTGAATAATGACAAGTAAAATATAATAAAATATAATAAAATAATATAAAATATACTGAAAATATATTATAAAATAATATAAAATATACTGAAAATATATTATAAAATAATATAAAATCAGCTGATTCTACTATAAAAACAGCCTGGCCATCACAGACCTGAATAATGACAAGTAAAATATAATAAAATTATATAACATAATATAAAATATACTGAAAATATATTAAAAAATAATATAAAATCAGCTGATTCTATTATAAAAACAGCCTGGCCATCACGGACCTGAATAATGACAAGTAAAATATTATAAAATAATATAAAATAATATAAAATATACTGAAAATATATTAAAAAATAATATAAAATCAGCTGATTCTACTATAAAAACAGCCTGGCCATCATGGACCTGAATAATGACAAGTAAAATATTATAAAATAATGTAAAATAATATAAAATATACTGAAAATATATTATAAAATAATATAAAATCAGCTGATTCTACTATAAAAACAGCCTGGCCATCACGGACCTGAATAATGACAAGTAAAATATAATAAAATAATATAAAATATACTGAAAATATATTATAAAATAATATAAAATCAGCTGATTCTATTATAAAAACAGCCTGGCCATCACGGACCTGAATAATGACAAGTAAAATATAATAAAATATAATAAAATAATATAAAATATACTGAAAATATATTAAAAAATAATATAAAATCAGCTGATTCTATTATAAAAACAGCCTGGCCATCACGGACCTGAATAATGACAAGTAAAATATAATAAAATATAATAAAATAATATAAAATATACTGAAAAATATCATAAAATCAGCTGATTCTATTATTAAAAACAGCCTGGCCATCACGGACCTGAATAATGACAAGTAAAATATTATAAAATAATATAAAATAATATAAAATATACTGAAAATATATTAAAAAATAATATAAAATCAGCTGATTCTACTATAAAAACACAGCCTGGCCATCACGGACCTGAATAATGACAAGTAAAATATTATAAAATTATATAAAATAATATAAAATATACTGAAAAATATAATAAAATAATATAAAATCAGCTGATTCTATTATAAAAACAGCCTGGCCATCACGGACCTGAATAATGACAAGTAAAATATAATAAAATTATATAAAATATACTGAAAATATATTATAAAATAATATAAAATCAGCTGATTCTATTATTAAAAACAGCCTGGCCATCACGGACCTGAATAATGACAAGTAAAATATAATAAAATTATATAAAATATACTGAAAATATATCATAAAATAATATAAAATCAGCTGATTCTATTATAGAAACAGCCTGGCCATCACGGACCTGAATAATGACAAGTAAAATATTATAAAATAATATAAAATAATATAAAATATACTGAAAATATATTAAAAAATAATATAAAATCAGCTGATTCTACTATAAAAACAGCCTGGCCATCATGGACCTGAATAATGACAAGTAAAATATTATAAAATAATGTAAAATAATATAAAATATACTGAAAATATATTATAAAATAATATAAAATCAGCTGATTCTACTATAAAAACAGCCTGGCCATCACGGACCTGAATAATGACAAGTAAAATATAATAAAATAATATAAAATATACTGAAAATATATTATAAAATAATATAAAATCAGCTGATTCTATTATAAAAACAGCCTGGCCATCACGGACCTGAATAATGACAAGTAAAATATAATAAAATATAATAAAATAATATAAAATATACTGAAAAATATCATAAAATCAGCTGATTCTATTATTAAAAACAGCCTGGCCATCACGGACCTGAATAATGACAAGTAAAATATAATAAAATTATATAAAATATACTGAAAATATATTATAAAATAATATAAAATCAGCTGATTCTATTATAGAAACAGCCTGGCCATCACGGACCTGAATAATGACAAGTAAAATATAATAAAATATAATAAAATAATATAAAATATACTGAAAATATATTAAAAAATAATATAAAATCAGCTGATTCTATTATAAAAACAGCCTGGCCATCACGGACCTGAATAATGACAAGTAAAATATAATAAAATATAATAAAATAATATAAAATATACTGAAAAATATCATAAAATCAGCTGATTCTATTATAGAAACAGCCTGGCCATCACGGACCTGAATAATGACAAGTAAAATATTATAAAATAATATAAAATAATATAAAATATACTGAAAATATATTAAAAAATAATATAAAATCAGCTGATTCTACTATAAAAACACAGCCTGGCCATCATGGACCTGAATAATGACAAGTAAAATATTATAAAATTATATAAAATAATATAAAATATACTGAAAAATATAATAAAATAATATAAAATCAGATGATTCTATTATAAAAACAGCCTGGCCATCACGGACCTGAATAATGACAAGTAAAATATAATAAAATTATATAAAATATACTGAAAATATATCATAAAATAATATAAAATCAGCTGATTCTATTATAAAAACAGCCTGGCCATCACGGACCTGAATAATGACAAGTAAAATATTATAAAATAATATAAAATAATATAAAATATACTGAAAATATATTAAAAAATAATATAAAATCAGCTGATTCTACTATAAAAACAGCCTGGCCATCATGGACCTGAATAATGACAAGTAAAATATTATAAAATAATATAAAATATACTGAAAATATATTAAAAAATAATATAAAATCAGCTGATTCTACTATAAAAACAGCCTGGCCATCATGGACCTGAATAATGACAAGTAAAATATTATAAAATAATGTAAAATAATATAAAATATACTGAAAATATATTATAAAATAATATAAAATCAGCTGATTCTACTATAAAAACAGCCTGGCCATCACGGACCTGAATAATGACAAGTAAAATATAATAAAATAATATAAAATATACTGAAAATATATTATAAAATAATATAAAATCAGCTGATTCTATTATAAAAACAGCCTGGCCATCACGGACCTGAATAATGACAAGTAAAATATAATAAAATATAATAAAATAATATAAAATATACTGAAAATATATTAAAAAATAATATAAAATCAGCTGATTCTATTATAAAAACAGCCTGGCCATCACGGACCTGAATAATGACAAGTAAAATATAATAAAATATAATAAAATAATATAAAATATACTGAAAAATATCATAAAATCAGCTGATTCTATTATTAAAAACAGCCTGGCCATCACGGACCTGAATAATGACAAGTAAAATATTATAAAATAATATAAAATAATATAAAATATACTGAAAATATATTAAAAAATAATATAAAATCAGCTGATTCTACTATAAAAACACAGCCTGGCCATCACGGACCTGAATAATGACAAGTAAAATATTATAAAATTATATAAAATAATATAAAATATACTGAAAAATATAATAAAATAATATAAAATCAGATGATTCTATTATAAAAACAGCCTGGCCATCACGGACCTGAATAATGACAAGTAAAATATAATAAAATTATATAAAATATACTGAAAATATATCATAAAATAATATAAAATCAGCTGATTCTATTATAAAAACAGCCTGGCCATCACGGACCTGAATAATGACAAGTAAAATATAATAAAATTATATAAAATATACTGAAAATATATTAAAAAATAATATAAAATCAGCTGATTCTATTATTAAAAACAGCCTGGCCATCACGGACCTGAATAATGACAAGTAAAATATAATAAAATATAATAAAATAATATAAAATATACTGAAAAATATCATAAAATCAGCTGATTCTATTATTAAAAACAGCCTGGCCATCACGGACCTGAATAATGACAAGTAAAATATAATAAAATTATATAAAATATACTGAAAATATATTATAAAATAATATAAAATCAGCTGATTCTATTATAAAAACAGCCTGGCCATGACGGACCTGAATAATGACAAGTAAAATATAATAAAATAATATAAAATATACTGGAAAATATAACAAAATAATATATAATTATAAATGCAAAATAACAACAGAATGTTTAATATGAGCTGTATTTTGGATGCAAAGCCATTGATTGTACAGAACCTGCATTTATTCTGTTTTGCAGCTGGAACGACCTGATCGTGGGCGCCCCGTTCTACTTCGACCGTATGAAGGATAAAGGTGGAGCTGTGTATATTTACCTGAACGAGAACGGATCCTTCCAGAAAACAGCCACCACCATATTAAACGGCCCGACCACGTCCGGGTTCGGCATCGCTCTGGCGGCCATCGGTGACATTAACCAGGATGGATTCCAAGGTACCACACCTGGGGGTGGAGGAGACGCTTTTATTAAAGAAAACAAGTTTTAAAAAAGTAAAAAAAAATCCTCTTAATTCATAGTTTAACAAAATGTATTAAAAACTATATTAAAATATTTTAAAAAATGCTATTTAATTATAAAAAATAATAATTCAAATTCAACATTTTACTGACATACCTTAAAAAATATCAAATAGTAGCTCAATTAACTGTTTATTTTTGTTTGATTCATTCAATCAATCTTTATTTATAAAGCAGTTTTCATACATAGAATATGTAGCAAAATGCAAATTTCAGACTAAAACATGAGCAAATGTGATTTTGGTGAATTTTCATTTAGAATACATGTTAACAGATTAAAAAAAAATCTTATTTCTATGTCTGTTAAAGAGATAAAATGTGCATTTTATTCACTACCTGACAGAGAAAAAGTGTTAAATCCACAATAGATGGAGTTAAAATAAGACTTTTATTGGAAGAACTTATTTATATATTAAATGCCAGGTTATATTAACTTCTACTAATATTACTATTACTAATTATAGTATAATTTACATAGAAAATCAACTGGTTTTTATTTCACACAAGCAAACCACATAATAAATATCACTGGTTTTATATTAATAACACAATCACAGCACAATCTGTTTGTTTTTTCAACACATTTCATTATAAAACTCATATAAAAGCTCAATAAAAGACTCATTTCTCTGTTGATAAGAGATGAATGTGGTTATTTTGTGATGCTGCGCTGCCCCCTACAGGATTTACTCTGTCATTACACACAACTCACTTTATATCGGACTTCTTCGAGGTCGTTTATCCTTTTTATTTTAATTAAGAATATTGTAAATTTACAGAAACACTTGTCATATTGCAGTTTAATGTTTAATAAACATTATATATAGCTTTATTGCTACAGAAATAAAATATCCATGGGGATGTATTGAGGTCAAATTCCTCGACTTAATAAAGTTTAATCGCGTTTTATTTTCTTTTTTCTTGTTTTTCTCCAGTCTAAACTGTAACTGACCAGATTTAGATTTTATCTTTATATTTCACCTTTAGAACAACCTCACATGTGAATATTCACTTATTATTTTACCATTTTGACAAATTATTTTAAAGAAGAAGAAGATTCAGGGCGTTTGTTTTAGTGTATAAAGATGATTTTTCTTGATTAGATGATTAAATATCATCTTTATACCAGAGACTTTTTAAATTCCCTTAAAATACATGATTCTATCTGCAGAACAGGTGACTGTGCTTTTAATTTCATCATCACAGGTTGCATTAAATATCAAAACGACTCATTATTGAGGGTTTTAAACCCACTTTATTCACTTTTGGTGAATGTGTAAAGGTTAATTTTCCTTCCTCCTGTGCAGACTTTGCAGTGGGAGCTCCGTTCCACGACACAGGGAAAGTCTACATCTGGACAGGAAGTAAAAAGGGAATCTCCATGGAGCCCAGTCAGGTAACCACTCACCTGCTGCAGGTCAGAGGTCACCATTCAGGCTGGGTCGGGATGAGCCAGGCGGCCCAGTGCATGATGGGAAACTCCTGCTGTAGCCTGATCTGATTGGCTGCAGTTTGGACTAAAACACTTTAAAAACACATTTAATTCCCTTTGAAATTGATTATTAATATTAATAATATTAATCCTGGATATATATATATATAAAATCACTCTTCTAATCATTTGTTATATATAAATATATATTATATTATATATATTATATGCTATTACATGCTAAGAAGTTTAACTATAGCATCAATAACACGCTAAGAAGTTTAACTATAGCATCAATAACATGCTAAGAAGTTTAACTACAGCATCAATAACATGCTAAGAAGTTTAACTATAGCATCAATAACATGCTAAGAAGTTTAACTATAGCATCAATAACATGCTAAGAAGTTTAACTATAGCATCAATAACATGCTAAAAAGTTCAACTATAGCATCAATAACATGCTAAGAAGTTTAACTATAGCATCAATAACATGCTAAGAAGTTTAACTATAGCATCAATAACATGCTAAGAAGTTTAACTATAGCATCAATAACATGCTAAGAAGTTTAACTATAGCATCAATAACATGCTAAGAAGTTTAACTATAGCATCAATAACATGCTAAGAAGTTTAACTATAGCATCAATAACATGCTAAGAAGTTTAACTACAGCATCAATAACATGCTAAGAAGTTTAACTACAGCATCAATAACATGCTAAGAAGTTTAACTATAGCATCAATAACATGCTAAGAAGTTTAACTATAGCATCAATAACATGCTAAGAAGTTTAACTATAGCATCAATAACATGCTAAGAAGTTTAACTATAGCATCAATAACATGCTAAGAAGTTTAACTATAGCATCAATAACATGCTAAGAAGTTTAACTATAGCATCAATAACATGCTAAGAAGTTTAACTATAGCATCAATAACATGCTAAGAAGTTTAACTATAGCATCAATAACATGCTAAGAAGTTTAACTATAGCATCAATAACATGCTAAGAAGTTTAACTACAGCATCAATAACATGCTAAGAAGTTTAACTACAGCATCAATAACATGCTAAGAAGTTTAACTACAGCATCAATAACATGCTAAGAAGTTTAACTACAGCATCAATAACATGCTAAGAAGTTTAACTACAGCATCAATAACATGCTAAGAAGTTTAACTACAGCATCAATAACATGCTAAGAAGTTTAACTACAGCATCAATAACATGCTAAGAAGTTTAACTACAGCATCAATAACATGCTAAGAAGTTTAACTACAGCATCAATAACATGCTAAGAAGTTTAACTATAGCATCAATAACATGCTAAGAAGTTTAACTACAGCATCAATAACATGCTAAGAAGTTTAACTACAGCATCAATAACATGCTAAGAAGTTTAACTACAGCATCAATAACATGCTAAGAAGTTTAACTACAACATCAATAACATGCTAAGAAGTTTAACTACAGCATCAATAACATGCTAAGAAGTTTAACTACAGCATCAATAACATGCTAAGAAGTTTAACTATAGCATCAATAACATGCTAAGAAGTTTAACTACAGCATCAATAACATGCTAAGAAGTTTAACTATAGCATCAATAACATGCTAAGAAGTTTAACTATAGCATCAATAACATGCTAAGAAGTTTAACTATAGCATCAATAACATGCTAAGAAGTTTAACTATAGCATCAATAACATGCTAAGAAGTTTAACTATAGCATCAATAACATGCTAAGAAGTTTAACTACAGCATCAATAACATGCTAAGAAGTTTAACTACAGCATCAATAACATGCTAAGAAGTTTAACTATAGCATCAATAACATGCTAAGAAGTTTAACTACAGCATCAATAACATGCTAAGAAGTTTAACTACAGCATCAATAACATGCTAAGAAGTTTAACTACAGCATCAATAACATGCTAATGCTAACTCCTCTAACTCCAGAGGTAGAAGATGCGTCGCTTCCAGCCTAGAGCGCCCTCTGGAGGTTTAGTGTGGAAACGACATGTGAAATGATATATGAGTATAAGACACACCCCCGGCAAAACTGAAAAAAAGTGACTTATAGTCCAGAAAATACGGTAATAATTCACAAGACATTAATCCGTGTTGATATTGACCTGCAGGTGGTTGTTGTCGCCCCCTACAGGTCATAGAGGGGAAGTCCGTGGGAAACGGAGGCTTCCAGACCTTCGGTTACTCCATCAGTGGAGGGATGGACATGGACGACAACCGGTACCCGGACATCCTGGTCGGTTCCCTTGACGACCGCATCGCCCTGCTCAGGTAGAGGAGAACATGTCCAGAAATCACCATGGTTACCTGTTTTGCACCATCATGCAAACGCTTTGCAATATTCAGGATTTGCCCTAATGATGAAATAATATTAATGTAATACTTGATAATAGTAATGATATAATAATGTCATAATAATATAATAATAATCACAATGTCAACTATAATAAAACAGTTAATTAATACACTTTTAGACATTTATCCTTCCTGTATTTTGTGAATAATAATAATCATTGTTAAAACTAATCCACAGTTTAATCTCTGCAATTTATGAAGGTTTTTTAAGAGTTTTAAACTTCTAAACTAAAAAAAAACAGGATTTTCCTGCTCATATGATGTGATTATTCATATAAAACATGAAGTTTAACAGTAAATATGAGGTAATAATGTAAAAGTAGACTTGTTATATAAGTTCTGATCCTCTTTTTATAACTTAAAGCCTTGATTCTTTAGTTTTTTTGTGTTTTCAGGGCTCGGCCAGTCATCCACTTGACTAAAGACTTCAGCGTGGAGCCAAAGATCGTGGATCCTAATCAGTGTCCAGGAAACACGGCGTGGTGAGGCTTCTATTCAGAAATCTGTCGCTGGATCATTTATTCCTGCTTTAAAACCTGAATTAATCCCAGTCTGACGTTGTTCCAGCATCACGGTGACTCTGTGCATGTCGTTCACGCTGAGCAACGGAAACAAAGACTTCAAGAAGAACATCAGTACGTTTCTGTTTAATTTAATTATCACCTCATTCGTTATCACCTCACGTCCTTCTGTCATAGTTTGAATGTGTTTCTCCATCTTTTGCAGCGGTGAAGTTCACGGTGGAGGCCGACATGGAGCGGAGGAGAAGCTCCAGAGTTCGTTTTATGAGCAACAACGACGACACATTCACCGGTTTACTGAGTTTACCGTCGACTAAATCGAAATGTCAGGAACTCAAGCTGTTTGTTGTGGTGAGAGCAGTTTAATTACTCACTATAACACAGTAGATTCATTAAAATATCAGCAATTAGTGTTTAAATGCAGCTGGAATATTAACTAGTGTCTTCAAACTGCTGATTTAGAAGCTAAAACTGTGATTAGCAATTGGATGACGACTGTAAAAAGTGAGACAAAAAAGTTCTAATTCCTGTTATTGAGAACCTTTAAAGGCTCAAAATGATAAAATATGAACAGTTTTGATTAATAAATGGTTCATAATATAGGAAATAATATCACCTGCTGCTTAAAAATGACAATATTATTAAATGGTTAAACATTTTGAATTGAAATGCAATAGAATGTGGAATAAATGAGACATTACACTGTAAAAAATGAACCGTTAACTGGTGAAAATATCCTGTTTTTGGTATAATTAGAGCAATTAGTGTTTAAATGCAGCTGAAATATTAACTAGTGTCTTCAAACTGCTGATTTAGAAGCTAAAACTATGAATAAATAACATTAATTTACTATAATAAAGCCTTTAAAACTATTTTCACTGCAAAAAATGAAACCTTAACAAGTGCAAATATCTTTTTTTGGCACAATTAGTCCAATATTAAGTAGAATTATCTTATTCCACTGGCAGATCATTTAGATTATTTCAAGTTTGTTTAATATTTTGGGTCAATTTAATGTTGTTTTAAGAAAAACTTGAAATAATCTAAATTATCTGCCAGTGGAATTAGATAAATCTACTTAATATTGGACTAATTGCACCAAAAACAGGATATTTTCACCTGTTAATATTTCAGTTTTTACAGTGTATAATACATTTTTCTAAATGTTCACCAATAAAACTCTACATCCACTAAAACTCATAACTTTTCACATGTAGATAAACATCCATTAGAATCCTGTTGTAATAAAACTTGTCATTGTTTCCTAATATGACTGTAAATAAAGTTGATTTTGACTAACATTTCCTTTGAAATTGAATAAATCAAGAAAAAAAAACATTGAAATTCATTGAAGTTCAAAGAAAATGTTAGAAAAGATCAAATTAATGATCCAAATCGTGAAAAAAACAACTTTTCACTTTTTACAGTGTAGTTTACTGTTCCTGGATCATACAATTTAAAAGTTTTATATTTCTTACAGTGTATAATCATCTTCTTTTAATTTCCAGGCTCCTGTGAGGGATAAACTGGATCCTGTGGTGTTTTCTCTCAACATGTCGTTACATGAACAGAAACCAAAGTCCAGACGGTCTCTGCAGAACCTGGACTCATTCCCCATCATCAGCCTGGAGCAGAAACTCACCCAGAGAACGGAGGTCGGTGCAGGAGAAGGGCTATTAATGGATCAGGAGAAGGGCTATTAATGATCAGGAGAAGGGCTATTAATGATCAGGAGAAGGGCTATTAATGGATCAGGAGAAGGGCTATTAATGATCAGGAGAAGGGCTATTAATGGATCAGGAGAAGGGCTATTAATGGATCAGGAGAAGGGCTATTAATGATCAGGAGAAGGGCTATTAATGATCAGGAGAAGGGCTATTAATGGATCAGGAGAAGGGCTATTAATGGATCAGGAGAAGGGCTATTAATGGATCAGGAGAAGGGCTATTAATGGATCAGGAGAAGGGCTATTAATAGATCAGGAGAAGGGCTATTAATCAATCAGGAGAAGGGCTATTAATGATCAGGAGAAGGGCTATTAATGATCAGGAGAAGGGCTATTAATGGATCAGGAGAAGGGCTATTAATGGATCAGGAGAAGGGCTATTAATGATCAGGAGAAGGGCTATTAATCAATCAGGAGAAGGGCTATTAATGATCAGGAGAAGGGCTATTAATGATCAGGAGAAGGGCTATTAATGATCAGGAGAAGGGCTATTAATGATCAGGAGAAGGGCTATTAATGGATCAGGAGAAGGGCTATTAATGGATCAGGAGAAGGGCTATTAATGGATCAGGAGAAGGGCTATTAATGGATCAGGAGAAGGGTTATTAATGATCAGGAGAAGGGCTATTAATGATCAGGAGAAGGGCTATTAATGATCAGGAGAAGGGTTATTAATGATCAGGAGAAGGGCTATTAATCAATCAGGAGAAGGGCTATTAATGATCAGGAGAAGGGCTATTAATGATCAGGAGAAGGGCTATTAATGATCAGGAGAAGGGCTATTAATGGATCAGGAGAAGGGCTATTAATGATCAGGAGAAGGGCTATTAATCGATCAGGAGAAGGGCTATTAATGATCAGGAGAAGGGCTATTAATGGATCAGGAGAAGGGCTATTAATGGATCAGGAGAAGGGCTATTAATGATCAGGAGAAGGGCTATTAATCAATCAGGAGAAGGGCTATTAATCAATCAGGAGAAGGGCTATTAATCAATCAGGAGAAGGGCTATTAATCGATCAGGAGAAGGGCTATTAATGATCAGGAGAAGGGCTATTAATGATCAGGAGAAGGGCTATTAATCAATCAGGGGAAGGGCTATTAATCGATCAGGAGAAGGGCTATTAATCAATCAGGAGAAGGGTTATTAATGGATCAGGAGAAGGGCTATTAATCGATCAGGAGAAGGGCTATTAATCGATCAGGAGAAGGGCTATTAATCGATCAGGAGAAGGTTTATTAATCGATCAGGAAAAGATTTATTAATATATGAGGAAAAGGTTTATTAATCAATCAGGAAAAGGTTTATTAATCGATCAGGAGAAGGTTTATTAATCGATCAGGAAACGGTTTATTAATCGATCAGGAAACGGTTTATTAATCGATCAGGAAAAGGTTTATTAATCGATCAGAAGAAGGTTTATTAATCGATCAGGAAACGGTTTATTAATCGATCAGGAAAAGGTTTATTAATCGATCAGGAGAAGGTTTATTATTCGATCAGGAAACGGTTTATTAATCGATCAGGAAAAGGTTTATTAATCGATCAGGAGAAGGTTTATTAATCGATCAGGAAACGGTTTATTAATCGATCAGAAGAAGGTTTATTAATCGATCAGGAAAAGGTTTATTAATCGATCAGAAGAAGGTTTATTAATCGATCAGGAAACGGTTTATTAATCGATCAGGAAAAGGTTTATTAATCGATCAGGAGAAGGTTTATTAATCGATCAGGAAACGGTTTATTAATCGATCAGAAGAAGGTTTATTAATCGATCAGGTTCATTAATGAACAGATTGTGTGTGTTTGCTGCAGATTAACTTCCAGAAGGAGTGTGGCTCAGACAACAGATGCAGCAGCAACCTGCAGCTCACAGCCGTGTTCGCTGATGATGATGATGAAAAACCGTATCCAAGGTAAATAAATGAGGAAACTAGTGTGAAAAGATGAGGAAAACATCAATATTTTATCTGATTATGTCTGAGATGAGACAGATTCTTAGATGTGTTGATTTTATAACATCAACGCTGCAGAAACTGAAACTTAAACAAGTAGAAATATCTTGTTTTTGGTCCAATTAGTCCAATATTAGGTAGAATTATTATTATTAATTCATTTATTATTTTTTAATTGTTTTTAATTTTATTTTTTTCCATTCAATCAATATTAATTATATGCACTTTGAATTATCTTGTTGTTGAAATGTGCTATAAAATAAATATTGAATAAATTTGATAAATTAAATTTTTTGAAATAAGAAACAGAACTAATATTTTATTTAAATTGAAGACATTTCATTTTTTCCTTGATTTTATTCAATTTATTAAATTTAAATATAAAATGATAGTCTTTATTTTAAGATAACTGTGGTTATTCCTGTGGTTATTCCTGTTATTCCTGTGGTTATTCCTGTGGTTATTCCTGTGGTTATTCCTGTGGTTATTCCTGTGGTTATTCCTGTGGTTATTCCTGTGGTTATTCCTGTGGTTATTCCTGTTATTCCTGTGGTTATTCCTGTGGTTATTCCTGTTGTTATTCCTGTGGTTATTCCTGTGGTTATTCCTGTGGTTATTCCTGTTGTTATTCCTGTGGTTATTCCTGTGGTTATTCATGTGGTTATTCCTGTTGTTCCTGTGGTTATTCCTGTGGTTATTCCTGTGGTTATTCCTGTTGTTCCTGTGGTTATTCCTGTGGTTATTCCTGTGGTTATTCCTGTGATTATTCCTGTTATTCCTGTGGTTATTCGTGTGGTTATTCCTGTTATTCCTGTGGTTATTCCTGTGGTTATTCCTGTTATTCTTGTGGTTATTCCTGTTATTCCTGTGGTTATTCCTATTGTTATTCCTGTGGTTATTCCTGTTATTCCTGTGGTTATTCCTGTTATTCCTGTGGTTATTCCTGTTATTCCTGTGGTTATTCCTGTGGTTATTCCTATTGTTATTCCTGTGGTTATTCCTGTTATTCCTGTGGTTATTCCTGTTATTCCTGTGGTTATTCCTGTGGTTATTCCTGTTGTTCCTGTGGTTATTCGTGTGGTTATTCCTGTGGTTATTCCTGTGGTTATGCCTGTGGTTATTCCTGTTATTCGTGTGGTTATTCCTGTGGTTATTCCTGTTGTTCCTGTGGTTATTCGTGTGGTTATTCGTGTGGTTATTCGTGTGGTTATTCGTGTGGTTATTCCTGTGGTTATTCCTGTTGTTCCTGTGGTTATTCCTGTGGTTATTCCTGTGGTTATTCCTGTGGTTATTCCTGTTATTCCTGTGGTTATTCCTGTGGTTATTCCTGTTATTCCTGTGGTTGTTCCTGTGGTTATTCCTGTGGTTATTCCTGTGGTTATTCCTGTTATTCCTGTTGTTATTCCTGTGGTTATTCCTGTGGTTATTCCTGTTATTCCTGTGGTTGTTCCTGTGGTTATTCCTGTTATTCCTGTGGTTATTCCTGTGGTTATTCCTGTTGTTCCTGTGGTTATTCCTGTGGTTATTCCTGTGGTTATTCCTGTGGTTATTCCTGTGGTTATTCGTGTGTCCAGACAGGGTAAATACCAGGTCCTGGAGTTCAGCAGCAGCATGAAGATCATCAGGTTGATGGTTCACGTCACCAACGTCGCGTCTCGTGGTCGTTTGGCTGAAGACGCCCACCAGGCGACGCTCAACGTCACCGTCCCCGATTCCCTGAAATACGCCGGCGTCAGATCCTCGGTACGACCAGCAGGGGGCAGCGCAGACACACACACACACACACACACACACACACACACACACACACACACACACACACACACACACACACACACACACACACACACACACACACACACAAAATTAAACTTCTGCATCAAACGGCATCATCACGTTTATATCAGCAGCAACAACAGAATCGTTTTTAGTCGTTTTACCATAAAACTCTAATTAATTAATTGATGCACAGAAATATTTACAGATACATGTTGTTAAGTCAGTGCAACATATGCAGCAGATATTTATTTATTTATTTATTTATTTATTGGAGTGAACACAAATATACTCAAAATTCAATAATATTCTGTGTTTTAATGATTAAATTCATTAATATTTAGTATTTTAGTGATTGAATTCAATAATATTTGGTGGTTTAATGATTAAATTCATTAATATTCTGTATTTTAACAATTAAATTCATTAATATTCTGTATTTTAATGATTAAATTCATTAATATTCTGTATTTTAACAATTAAATTCATTAATATTCTGTATTTTAATGATTAAATTCATTAATATTCTGTATTTTAACAATTCAATTCATTAATATTCTGTATTTTAATGATTAAATTCATTAATATTCTCTATTTTAATGATTAAATTCATTAATATTCAGTGTTTTAATGAATTAATTTATTAATAATATGTGTTTTAATTATTAAGTTCTTTAATATTTAGTATTTTAATGATTGAATTCAATAATATTTAGTGTTTTAGTGATTTAATTAATGATTATTCTGTGTTTTAATGATTAAAATCATGAATATTCTGTGTTTTAATGATTAAAGTCATGAATATTCTGTGTTTTAATGATTATTCTGTGTTTTAATGATTAAAATCATGAATATTCTGTGTTTTAATGATTATTCTGTGTTTTAATGATTATTCTGTGTTTTAATGATTAAAATCATGATTATTCTGTGTTTTAATGATTATTCTGTGTTTTTAGGACCATGACGTCCAGTGCAAGTTAGTGGACACGGTGATTTGTGAGTTGGGGAATCCACTGAAAGGCAACGAGAAGGTAAATTTAGATTAAATATAAATGTTCATCATGATATTTGTTGTATTTCTTCTCATTTCCTTGTTTTATGATGATCAGGTTTCACTCTCCATCAAGTTTGAGACGTCAGGAATTAAACTGACGACACAAGAGGCTGAATCTCTGCTGCAGTTATCGACGTAAGAATTCATTTATATACTTATAAATATTTATAAACTTTATATTTCTCATATTTCACTTCAGTTCATTTAAAGTTTTCAGATCCAACAACAGACATTTCTTATTTGAAGCAACAGAAATCATTTAAATACACTTTCACATCTTCTTCCTGCAGCTCTTGGTGCTTTTGTGTCCACCTCGTTAATATTAACGAGCTCTTCTCTGATTGGCTGATTTACATCAGTGTATTACTGAGTGTTTTAAACATGGAACAGAAATAATATTCATTAAATATTAAATGAATAAACATCTAAACCTTCTTATAATCCAGTTTAATTTATGAGCCACGTTTGATCTAAATGGACCGAACCAGTATAAATAATTATAATAATTATAATAATAATAATATATTTATTATAATTATTATGTAATATTTATATAATAATTATAATAAATATAATAATGTCTCTTCTCTTTTTTATATAAAGTCATTACATTAAAAAACATTTGCCTTTACAAAACAGAAGAAATTACATTTAAATATATTTTAATTATTAAATTAATTAATATTCTGTATTTTAACAATTGAATTTATTAATATTCTGTGTTTTAATGATTAAATTAATTAATATTCTGTATTTTAATTATTAAATTAATTAATATTCTGTATTCTAATTATTAAATTTATTAATATTCTGTGGTTTAATGATTAAATTAATTAATATTCTGTGTGTTAATGATTAAATTCATTCATATTCTGTGTTTTAATGATTAAATCAATTAATATTCTGTGTTTTAATGATGAAATTAATTAATATTCTGTGTTTTAATTATTAAATTCATTAGTATTCTGTGTTTTAATGATTAAATTAATTAATGTTCTGTATTTTAATGATTAAATCAATTAATATTCTGTGTTTTAATGATTAAATTAATTAATATTCTGTATTTTAATGATTAAATCAATTAATATTCAGTGTTTTAATGATTAAATTAATTAATATTCTGTATTTTAATGATTAAATCAATTAATATTCAGTGTTTTAATGATTAAATTCATTAATATTCTGTATTTTAACGATTTAAATGATGACATTTAAATGCAAAAACTGTGAAAAAAGTAAAAATATCCTGTTTTTGGGACAAATATTCTAATATTAATTAGAATTATCCTACTCCACTTTGCTTATTTCATAGTTTTTTCCTAATTTGGGTTAATATAACATTAATATCTTCTCACAAAAAGATAAAACTTGAAATAAGATAAATTATCTGCCAGTTTTAAATAAGAATTAAATTAAATTTAATTCCAGAATTAAATAATTCTACTCATTATTGGACTAATTGGACCAAAAACATCATTTTTTACAGTGTAATGTCTCATTTATTCCACATTCTATTGCATTTCAATTCAAAATGTTTAATCATTTAATAATATTGTCATTTTTAAGCAGCAGGTGATATTATTTCCTATCTTATAAACCATTTATTAATCAAAACTGTTCATATTTTATCGTTTTGAGCCTTTAAAGGTTCTCAATAACAGGAATTAGAACTTTTTTGTCTCACTTTTTACAGTCGGCCGGAATTTCTGTAACTTACATGCTAATTTTAAGGCTCTGTTTGATTTTTTCAGTGTTTTTTTGTTGAATTTCTTGCTTTTTTGTCTCTAAAATACAATAATTGTGTTGTTTTCTTCCTCAGACTCAGTGAACAGAGCGACCTGGACCCGGTTCCTGTAGCTCTGCTCATCAAAAACACCATCGTCCCGTCCTTCTCTATGTGAGTGGAAGCTTTTAAATAAAGTTTTTAAATAAAGCTTTTAAATAAAGTTTTTAAATAAAGCTTTTAAATAAAGCTTTTAAACACGACTGACACAGTAAAATCAATGTTTTATTACTGAAAACGGCCTAAATATCAAATATATTTAAAAAATATAAGAAAAACAGAGTCTCAGGATACTTTGATGCTACGTAGATCAATGATTATTGATCATCTATAACTGATATTATACATTAATAGTGATTATTGATCATCTATAACTGATATTATACATTAATAGTGATTATTGATCATCTATAACTGATATTATACATTAATAGTGATTATTGATCATCTATAACTGATATTATACATTAATAGTGATTATTGATCATCTATAACTGATATTATACATTAATAGTGATTATTGATCATCTATAACTGATATTATACATTAATAGTGATTATTGATAATCTATAACTGATATTATACATTAATAGTGATTATTGATCATCTATAACTGATATTATACATTAATAGTGATTATTGATCATCTATAACTGATATTATACATTAATAGTGATTATTGATCATCTATAACTGATATTATACATTAACAGTGATTATTGATCATCTATAACTGATATTATACATTAATAGTGATTATTGATCATCTATAACTGATATTATACATTAACAGTGATTATTGATCATCTATAACTGATATTATATATATAACTGATATTATATATATATCAGTTATAGATGATATATATATATATATATATATATATATATATATATATATATATATATGATATATGTATATATAGTTGTCTACTATCATGTCATTAGTCATTGTGTGACCAACTCTTTTTGTTGTTTTTTTATTTTAAATATAAAATGACAGACCCAATCTGGTCATGTAACCTCATAAATTGCATGTCCTTCAAAATAAAAGCACCCTCATCACACCCCGCTGTAAAACCCTATATTTTCTATCCCAGCTTTTCATATAAGTGAAGATAAAGTCTGGAAACAGTGTGTAGCAGCCCATGACGTACAGTAGGATACAGTACAGACCATAAACCCACCACAGAGGGCTGTAGTCTTGGTGATGTCAGCTCCCATCATCCTCTCTGCCTCTCTGTGACAGAGCCAACCCTGTGGTCCAGACCCAGTTCGGTGGTTCCGTGCTGGGCGAGTCGGCCATGGTCAACAGCAGTGACGTGGGTAGTCTGGTGGAGTTCACCTTCAACGTGAGTCACTGGAGCTGCATTAGACCTCCTGCATGTAGCATGTGATGCTCTGACTTCTCATCCTGCCTCTTTAATATCATGTGGTTTGTGGTGTGGAGTTAAACTGGAGGAGGATTCAGGAACCATAGAGTCACAATGACTGATTCTCTCTGACCTGAAACTCTGTTTTATTGATGGGAGGAGCCAATAAACTGTAAATCTACTGAAATACTGTACTACCACAATCATCTGCTCCTATATCACTGATACATAGAGAAAATGGAAATATAAATATGTATAAAATATAAAATGATAGATCTATACATACAATACAATGCAATAATAAATAGTAATAAACACATTTGTTTAATATTCTATATGACTATAAAAGATATATATATATATATATATACATACTATACATACATACATACAATATAATTATAATGTAATATTATAATATATTATAATTATATATAAGTATATATATATATATATAACTTTTATAGTATATTATATAGATAATTTATTTTATAGTCATATAGAATATTAAATGTTTTCAATATTATTATATTGAACATATTTAATCACACGTGCATTTATATTAATATATATATATATATATATATTTATTTATTTATTTATATATTATATATATTATATTATATTATATATATATATAATATATATATATTAAATATGTTCAATATAATAATATTGAATATATTTAATATTCTATATGACTATAAAAGTTAATAAAGTTAATAACAAGAACCCTGTATGTGTTATAGGTCTAATTCTATTATATATAAAGTTATAGTTGATGATTCTATTATATATAATGTTATAGTTATATAGTTGTATGACATCATCCTGTCCTACAGGTCAACATGTGGGGTCATTATTATATATAATGTTATAGTTATATAGTTGTATGACATCATCCTGTCCTCCTACAGGTCAACATGTGGGGTCATTATTATATATAATGTTATAGTTATATAGTTGTATGACATCATCCTGTCCTACAGGTCAACATGCGGGGTCATTATTATATATAATGTTATAGTTATATAGTTGTATGACATCATCCTGTCCTACAGGTCAACATGTGGGGTCATTATTATATATAATGTTATAGTTATATAGTTGTATGACATCATCCTGTCCTCCTCCAGGTCAACATGTGGGGTCATTATTATATATAATGTTATAGTTATATAGTTGTATGACATCATCCTGTCCTCCTCCAGGTCAACATGTGGGGTCATTATTATATATAATGTTATAGTTATATAGTTGTATGACATCATCCTGTCCTACAGGTCAACATGTGGGGTCATTATTATATATAATGTTATAGTTATATAGTTGTATGACATCATCCTGTCCTACAGGTCAACATGTGGGGTCATTATTATATATAATGTTATAGTTATATAGTTGTATGACATCATCCTTTCCTCCTCCAGGTCAACTTCCGGGGTCATTATTATATATAATGTTATATAGTTGTATGACATCATCCTGTCCTCCTACAGGTCAACATGTGGGGTCATTATTATATATAATGTTATAGTTATATAGTTGTATGACATCATCCTGTCCTCCAGGTCAACATGTGGGGTCATTATTATATATAATGTTATAGTTATATAGTTGTATGACATCATCCTGTCCTCCAGGTCAACATGTGGGGTCATTATTATATATAATGTTATAGTTATATAGTTGCATGACATCATCCTGTCCTACAGGTCAACATGTGGGGTCATTATTATATATAATGTTATAGTTATATAGTTGTATGACATCATCCTGTCCTACAGGTCAACATGTGGGGTCATTATTATATATAATGTTATAGTTATATAGTTGTATGACATCATCCTGTCCTACAGGTCAACATGCGGGGTCATTATTATATATAATGTTATAGTTATATAGTTGTATGACATCATCCTGTCCTACAGGTCAACATGCAGGGTCATTATTATATATAATGTTATAGTTATATAGTTGTATGACATCATCCTGTCCTACAGGTCAACATGTGGGGTCATTATTATATATAATGTTATAGTTATATAGTTGTATGACATCATCCTGTCCTACAGGTCAACATGCGGGGTCATTATTATATATAATGTTATAGTTATATAGTTGTATGACATCATCCTGTCCTCCTACAGGTCAACATGCGGGGTCATTATTATATATAATGTTATAGTTATATAGTTGTATGACATCATCCTGTCCTACAGGTCAACATGTGGGGTCATTATTATATATAATGTTATAGTTATATAGTTGTATGACATCATCCTGTCCTACAGGTCAACATGTGGGGTCATTATTATATATAATGTTATAGTTATATAGTTGTATGACATCATCCTGTCCTCCTCCAGGTCAACATGCGGGGTCATTATTATATATAATGTTATAGTTATATAGTTGTATGACATCATCCTGTCCTCCTACAGGTCAACATGCGGGGTCATTATTATATATAATGTTATAGTTATATAGTTGTATGACATCATCCTGTCCTCCTACAGGTCAACATGCGGGGTCATTATTATATATAATGTTATAGTTATATAGTTGTATGACATCATCCTGTCCTACAGGTCAACATGCGGGGTCATTATTATATATAATGTTATAGTTATATAGTTGTATGACATCATCCTGTCCTACAGGTCAACATGTGGGGTCATTATTATATATAATGTTATAGTTATATAGTTGTATGACATCATCCTGTCCTCCTACAGGTCAACATGTGGGGTCATTATTATATATAATGTTATAGTTATATAGTTGTATGACATCATCCTGTCCTCCTACAGGTCAACATGCGGGGTCATTATTATATATAATGTTATAGTTATATAGTTGTATGACATCATCCTGTCCTCCTACAGGTCAACATGCGGGGTCATTATTATATATAATGTTATAGTTATATAGTTATATGACATCATCCTGTCCTCCAGGTCAACATGCGGGGTCATTATTATATATAATGTTATAGTTATATAGTTGTATGACATCATCCTGTCCTCCAGGTCAACATGCGGGGTCATTATTATATATAATGTTATAGTTATATAGTTGTATGACATCATCCTGTCCTCCTCCAGGTCAACATGCGGGGTCATTATTATATATAATGTTATAGTTATATAGTTGTATGACATCATCCTGTCCTCCTCCAGGTCAACATGTGGGGTCATTATTATATATAATGTTATAGTTATATAGTTGTATGACATCATCCTGTCCTACAGGTCAACATGCGGGGTCATTATTATATATAATGTTATAGTTATATAGTTGTATGACATCATCCTGTCCTACAGGTCAACATGTGGGGTCATTATTATATATAATGTTATAGTTATATAGTTGTATGACATCATCCTGTCCTACAGGTCAACATGTGGGGTCATTATTATATATAATGTTATAGTTATATAGTTGTATGACATCATCCTGTCCTCCTACAGGTCAACATGTGGGGTCATTATTATATATAATGTTATAGTTATATAGTTGTATGACATCATCCTGTCCTCCAGGTCAACATGTGGGGTCATTATTATATATAATGTTATAGTTATATAGTTGTATGACATCATCCTGTCCTCCTACAGGTCAACATGTGGGGTCATTATTATATATAATGTTATAGTTATATAGTTGTATGACATCATCCTGTCCTACAGGTCAACATGCGGGGTCATTATTATATATAATGTTATAGTTATATAGTTGTATGACATCATCCTGTCCTCCAGGTCAACATGTGGGGTCATTATTATATATAATGTTATAGTTATATAGTTGTATGACATCATCCTGTCCTACAGGTCAACATGTGGGGTCATTATTATATATAATGTTATAGTTATATAGTTGTATGACATCATCCTGTCCTACAGGTCAACATGCGGGGTCAGCCTCTGGGTAACATGGGGACTCTGGCCGTGGACTTTGATTGGCCTCATGAGGTCAGTAACGGGAAGTGGCTGCTGTACCTGACCCAGATCCTCGTTAAGGGGGAATCAGAGAGTGAATGTCGTCCTGCTGGAGACGTGATCAACCGCCTCAACCTGACTGTAAGCAGCTCTCTACACCCTATGATGTACGGAACGCTGGTTAAAGGCCAGAAGCTGTGACCTTTTATTATTAAACCAGGCAACGAATCACATATATGATGATAAAAGAGCCACGAAAGATGCTTTAACCACTTAAACCCTGGGTTTATTTATCAGTTTTCCTGCTCTAAATGATAATAAATGTTAAATATCTCTATAAAAACAAAGATTATTGTACCTAAACCTGGAATAAAATAAATGTACAACATGTTCAGTGACTACAGAAGAGTCAGAATCTATTTATGATGCTGTTATAGAGACAATAGAGTTAGAATATTAAAAAAATACTATATTTAAATACTTAAAACAAGACCAAACTGAGACCAATCCAAAAAGTTCAATGATTACAAAGATACGAGGTCAAAGGTCAATTATTTGTCCATAAAATCATAGAAATCACACTAGAAAATGAAGAATAGATTCTGTAAGTTGTTTAAAAAGGAGATAGAAGAAGCTATTATTATATTAATGCTGTAACAGTAACACTGGGTTTAATACAGATAAAACACTCTATTTATTGTTGGAGCTGAGGTTTTTACTGGGATTAATGAAGAAAACTCAACGATGAACCTGGATCAGTTCTCTTTTCATTCCACTTGTTGAGTTTTTAAATCTATTTGCAAATATTTTGGCTGCATTAAGACATTTTCCAGACCAAAAGTGACAAACCAGATGCATATTGTGCAAAAATAAAATAGAAAATACCTGACGTGAAGCCAGTGCTGCATCTGTCAAGCTTCATATTCAGATAATTTTCTCTCTGCTATAATTTTTATTTCTTGCTTCCATGCACATGCAGCTTTTCTGGGCCTCACCCATAATATATGCACATCCCACAACCTCCTTATTAAAACCCTGCAAACACAGATGCATATAAATAGAGCGGTTTTAATGAAAGTTTAGGATTTCAGTGAACTCGGCTGACTTCATTCCGTGACCTCGCAGCGTATTGTGCTGTAAATAATCCCGTAGAAGAAGAAGAAGAGGAGAAGCAGTGGTGTGAAAATGGTGTGAAGTCCAAACCACGGCTGTCCAGGAATAGATTTCAGGGGAGAAAATACATCTGTGTCACCACATCCCAACCTCAGAGATCCTCAAATAGAAAGTCATGATGCGTTTGGCCTTTATTTAGACGATGGAAATGACAATACTATTCTGAGGAGGATTTGGTAATGTCTTTATCAAAACCAGTAATTACTACTAGGCCTCTGATGTCATGTCTCCGTCTCCTCTGCTTCCCCGTGGTCCCTTTCCCCTTCTTCTCTCCTCTTTCTCTTCTTCTTCGCTGCTTTCCTAGTTGTCGGAAGGTGGATCTAAGCGGGTGAAGCGGCAGGTCGCGGTGGACGATGACGTGGAGCAGCCGTTCATCATCGAGCCTCAGGCGGCGATCACCATCAACGCTCCACGCAAAGAGACGTACCTGCTGGTGAGGAATGGAGTTTACACGGATTCATATCACAGCGTCACAGGTTGAGATGGAAAACTCTTCATGTTTATTGGGAAGAAAATGATGAAATCGCATCACTGCTGTTTTATATAAATCTATAAATCTGTTCTACAGTGTAAAAGTGTCTAAAAGTGTGTTAAAGTGCCCTTTTGGGAGCTAAAACGTGTGTTAAAGTGCCCTCTATGAGCAAAAAGGTGTGATAAAGTGGCCTCTTGGGATCTAAAAACATGTTAAAGTGCCCTTTTTGGAGCTAAAATGAGTAATAGTGTGCCCTCTAGGGGATAAAAATTGTGATAAAGTGCCCTTTTGGAAGTTAAAACATGTTAAAGTGTCCTCTTGGGAGCTAAAAAGTGTAATAAAGTTCCCTTTAGGGGCTAAAAAGTGTGATGAAGTGCCCTCTTGGAACCTAAAATGCATGATAAATTGCCCTTTTGGTAGCCAAAACATGTGTTAAAGTGCCCTCTAGGAGCTAAAAGCGTGTTAAAGTGCCCCCTTGGAAGCTAAAAAGTGTAATAAAGTTTTCCCTTGTAAGCTAAAACTTGGGTTAAAGTGCCCTCTAAGAGCGAAAAACTGTGATAAAGTGGCCTCTTAGGATCTAAAAGCGTGTTAAAGTGCCCCTAAAACGAGTAATAGAGTTCCTTCTAGGGGTTAAAAATTGTGATAAAGTGCCCCTTTGGAAGCTAAAAAGTGTAATAAAGTTTCCCCTTGTAAGCTAAAACATGTGTTAAAGTGTCCTCTAGGAGCTAAAAGCCTGTTAAAGTGCCCTTTTGGAAGCTAAAACGAGTAATAGAGTGCCCTCTAGGGGCTAAAACATGTGTTAAAGTGCCCTCTTGGAAGCTAAAATGCATGTTAAAGTGCCCATTTGGAAGCTAAAAAGTGTAATAAACTTTCCCCTTGTGAGCTAAAACTTGGGTTAAAGTGCCCTCTAAGAGCAAAAAACTGTGATAAAGTTGCCTCTTAGATTCTAAAAGTGTGTTAAAGTGCCCTTTTGGAAGCTAAAACGAGTAATAGAGTGCCCTCTATGGGCTAAAAAGTGTGATAAAGTACCCCTTGGAGGCTAAAATGCATATTAAAGTGCCCATTTAGAAGCTAAAAAGTGTAATAAACTTTCCCCTTGTGAGCTAAAACTTGG
Source organism: Lepturacanthus savala (assembly GCA_030544235.1). Taxonomy (NCBI): domain Eukaryota; kingdom Metazoa; phylum Chordata; class Actinopteri; order Scombriformes; family Trichiuridae; genus Lepturacanthus; species Lepturacanthus savala. Next base: position 25,583,036 of record CM060471.1, on the reverse strand, counting down.
GTTAAAGTGCCCTCTAAGAACAAAAAACTGTGATAAAGTGGCCTCTTAGATTCTAAAAGCTTGTTAAAGTGCCCTTTTGGAAGCTAAAACATGTGTTAAAGTGGCTAAAAGTGTGTTAAAGTGCCCTTTTGGGAGCTAAAACGAGTAATAGAGTGCCCTCTATGGGCTAAAAAGTGTGATAAAGTGCCCCTTGGAAGCTAAAATGCATATTAAAGTGCCTTTTTGGAAGGTAAAAGTGTAAAAAAGTTTCCCCTTGTGAGCTAAAACGTGTTTTAAAGTGCCCTCTAGGAGCAAAAAGCTGTGATAAAGTGGCCTCTTGGGAGCTAACAAGTGTAATAAAGTCCCCTTAAGGGCTAAAAAGTGTGAAAAAGTGTCCTTTTGGAAGCTAAAACATGTGTTAAAGTGGCCAATCACAGCAAATCTGTACAACTCTGTAGTGGAATGTGTCTTTATATAAAAAATGATGCAAAAGCAAACTAGTTGTTTACTCGTATAATAGTTGTTTACTCGTATAACAGTTGTTTACTTGTGTAATGTTTGTTTACTCGTATACTAGTTGTTTACTTGTGTCATGTTTGTTTTTTCTTGTTTATTGAAGGAATGCTCCAAGGGAACAGCCAGATGTGTGACCTTTACTTGTCCACTGAGCAACATGAAGGAATCAGCCAAGATTTATGTCCGTTCACGTGTGTGGAACAGTACCATGCTGGAGGTCAGGACACACACACACACACACACACACACACACACACACACAGAAAATGTTAACGATTTAATAAAAATGTCACTGGCTTTGGTTGAGGAACACTGATAATGAGTGTACGTTTATTTATTGATTAATTAAATGTGGTAAATCTTCCTGTAGATGTGCATCACTGGGTTAGAATAATAAATATAAATAAATATATATTATATAGTTATATTTGTGCCAATTATTTGTATTTTCTCATGTGAACAGGGTCAAATTTAACTATTAGATGTCACCATGAAAGTTGATTATTTACATTAAGACGCAGATAATTGCATTGTGATTTTTTGTAATAATAATAATTTAATAAAATTGTTAATGGCTTTGGTTGAGCATATTAAGCATATATTCATTAATTAATATTAATTAATTAATTAATTAGAATGTGGTGAATCTTCCTGCAGATGTGCATCACTGGCTTAATAAAAAGAGTTTACAAAATATTTATTTCTTTATTTATACACTTATCATTTTTTATACTTACATAAATATGGTACAATTATTTTTTTTTTACCTTTAGATATCAACATTAAAATTACTGAGTTGATTATTTACATTAAGACAGAAAAAATTGCATTTTTTATAATAATTTTCTAATAATTAATAATAATTTAATCGATGGCTTTGGTTGAGCATATTAAGAATATATCTATTCACATTAATTAATTAAAATGTGGTAAATCTTATATATATATATATATAATATTTAAAATAATAATTAATAATAAGAATTTAATAAAAATGTCAATTGCATCACTGGCTTAATAAAAATAGTTAAAAACATTTATTTATTTATACACATTATTTATTATATTATTATAATTTTTATTATTATTTTATTATATTTTTTTGAATTATTCTTTTTTTTACCTTTAGATATCAACATTAAAATTACTGACTTAATTATTTATATTAAAAAAAAAATTAAAAATTGCATTTTATCTTTAAAAAATAATAATAATTAATAATAATTTAATAAAAATGTCAGTGGCTTTGGTTTGAGCATATTAAGCATATATATCAAAAATATTTGTGTAGCTGTGCATCACTGGGTTAATAAAGAGAGTTTAATTAAAAGAATAATTTATTTATTTATTTATACACATTTAATTATGTTTCCTTACATAAATAGGGTAAAATTATTATTATTATTATTTTAAATAATAAGTTAAGTAAATGGTCAGTGATAAAACTATGGAAAACATGGATTATATTTACAGTTTATTCTGTAAATATTCTTTTTTCAACATTTCGTGTCAAAAAAATCACATAAAATTGTCATTTTTGTTTAAAAAATGATGAAAATGGACGTTTAAATGACAAGAAACCAACATGAACACAGGATGTACCTTCATAGAGACCTGATGGATGTGTCTTATTACTGTATTTTTAAAGGTTTGTGACTTTCTTGCCAAACATTATTAGTCACTGACAGAGAAATATCAACTTCTGGTTGAGTAATAACATATTTATTGATTCTTCTGAAATCTTCCTGCAGATCCTATTGTTGCATTCACCATGACTGTGTTTCCCTTTTCCAAACACTGTTAACCAGAGCAACATTTCCCACATTAAACAAACACCGTTGCATGTTCACTGGTCAGTTTTACTGAGGTTTTCAGTGAGTCATGCAGGAAACGTCCTAAACATCTCCAGGGCCTGAGCAGCATCAGCTCCAGTGAACCTGCATTAGTCAGAGTTGAAGTTAACGTCAGGCGCTGGCAGCGTTTGAAGCAGTGAATCTAGACTCTGTTGTTCTATAACGTTGGTTTTAACGCTGTATATTTTTGTTTCTGCAGGATTTTGCCAACGCTCTGAGGGTCACAGTCAGAGGTCAAGCGACGCTGAAACTCATCACTGATAAAGCCACCATCAAGATGGACAGTCAGACCAGCATGGTGCGGATAGTATCAGTGATGAAGATGATGATTTAACCTTCTGTTGCATGAAATATTACTTAGACAATGATGCTCACATGTCAAATGTCCATCAGCAATAGGGATATCCTGGTCAGAGATTGCATGTCCTTCAAAATAAAAGCCCCATTTTCACACCTAACTGTTATGAAAATGAAGATCGGGTAATTGTTGCCCTATAGAAACACTATACAATAGAGGATTAACTGGACTTTCTCCATTTTTCCTGCAGTTTTCAGTGGAAATAGAGCCGGTGGCTGGGGTGGAGATTCCCTATGAACTCCCACTGTGGATCATTATCTCTGCAGCTGTAGCAGGAATTCTACTGCTAGGAATCATCATTCTAATCCTATGGAAGGTAAAGCTACATCCATCTCTCTACATTTACTGTGTTATACATCATGGTATCTCTACATTTACTGTGTTATACATCATGGTATCTCTACATTTACTGTGTTATACATCATGGTATCTCTACATTTACTGTGTTATACATCATGGTATCTCTACATTTACTGTGTTATACATCATGGTATCTCTACATTTACTGTGTTATACATCATGGTATCTCTCTACATTTACTGTGTTATACATCATGGTAGCTGCTGACTGCTCTTCAACACCAGGGATGCACCGAGATAAAAATGTGTGACTAAGTCGAATAAAATTAAACGTTTAATCCGTTGCAAAGAGGGTTTTTATTTTTGGACTGTTGGTCTGGACAACAACTAATCGATTGATTCAGTAATCGATAGATTAATCGACCATTAGTTATGACATCTTCTGGAAAACATGCTATAGTATGACGTTTTTTTGACGACATGCTATAGTATGAAGTTTTTTTGACGACATGCTATAGTATGACTTTTTTTTGACGACATGCTATAGTATGACGTTTTTTTGACGACATGCTATAGTATGACTTTTTTTTGACGACATGCTATAGTATGACTTTTTTTATGACGACATGCTATAGTATGACGTTTTTTTGACGACATGCTATAGTATGACGTTTTTTTGACGACATGCTATAGTATGACGTTTTTTTGACGACATGCTATAGTATGACGTTTTTTTGACGACATGCTATAGTATGACGTTTTTTTGACGACATGCTATAGTATGACGTTTTTTTGACGACATGCTATAGTATGACGTTTTTTTGACGACATACTATAGTATGACGTTTTTTTGACGACATACTATAGTATGACGTTTTTTTGACGACATGCTATAGTATGACTTTTTCATGACGACATGCTATAGTATGACTTTTTTTTGACGACATGCTATAGTATGACCTTTTTTTTGACGACATGCTATAGTATGACGTTTTTTTGACGACATGCTATAGTATGACTTTTTTTGGACAACATGCTATAGTATGACTTTTTTTTGACGACATGCTATAGTATGACGTTTTTTTGACGACATGCTATAGTATGACTTTTTTTTGACGACATGCTATAGTATGACGTTTTTTTGACGACATGCTATAGTATGACTTTTTTTTGACAACATGCTATAGTATGATGTTTTTTTGACGACATGCTATAGTATGACTTCTTTTTGACGACATACTATAGTATGATGTTTTTTTGACGACATACTATAGTATGACTTTTTTTTGACGACATGCTATAGTATGACGTTTTTTTGACGACATGCTATAGTATGACTTTTTTTTGACGACATGCTATAGTATGACTTTTTTTTGATGACATACTATAGTATGACGTTTTTTTGACAACATGCTATAGTATGACGTTTTTTTGATGACATACTATAGTATGACTTTTTTTGACGACATGCTATAGTATGACTTTTTTTTGATGACATACTATAGTATGACGTTTTTTTGACGACATGCTATAGTATGACTTTTTTTTGATGACATACTATAGTATGACGTTTTTTTGACGACATGCTATAGTATGACGTTTTTTTGATGACATACTATAGTATGACGTTTTTTTGACGACATGCTATAGTATGACTTTTTTTTGACAACATGCTATAGTATGATGTTTTTTTGACGACATGCTATAGTATGACTTCTTTTTGACGACATACTATAGTATGACGTTTTTTTGACGACATGCTATAGTATGACTTTTTTTGGACAACATGCTATAGTATGACTTTTTTTGGACAACATGCTATAGTATGACCTTTTTTTTGACGACATGCTATAGTATGACGTTTTTTTGACGACATGCTATAGTATGACTTTTTTTGGACAACATGCTATAGTATGACTTTTTTTTGACGACATGCTATAGTATGACGTTTTTTTGACGACATGCTATAGTATGACTTTTTTTTGACGACGTGCTATAGTATGACTTTTTTTGGACAACATGCTATAGTATGACGTTTTTTTGACGACATGCTATAGTATGACGTTTTTTTGACGACATGCTATAGTATGACGTTTTTTTGACGACATGCTATAGTATGACTTTTTTTTGACGACATGCTATAGTATGACTTTTTTTTGATGACATACTATAGTATGACGTTTTTTTGACAACATGCTATAGTATGACGTTTTTTTGATGACATACTATAGTATGACGTTTTTTTGACGACATGCTATAGTATGACGTTTTTTTGACGACATGCTATAGTATGACGTTTTTTTGATGACATACTATAGTATGACGTTTTTTTGACGACATGCTATAGTATGACTTTTTTTTGACAACATGCTATAGTATGATGTTTTTTTGACGACATGCTATAGTATGACTTCTTTTTGACGACATACTATAGTATGACGTTTTTTTGACGACATACTATAGTATGACTTTTTTTTGACGACATGCTATAGTATGACCTTTTTTTTGACGACATGCTATAGTATGACGTTTTTTTGACGACATGCTATAGTATGACTTTTTTTTGACGACATGCTATAGTATGACTTTTTTTTGACGACATGCTATAGTATGACGTTTTTTTGACGACATGCTATAGTATGACTTTTTTTGGACAACATGCTATAGTATGACTTTTTTTGGACAACATGCTATAGTATGACCTTTTTTTTGACAACATGCTATAGTATGACGTTTTTTTGACGACATGCTATAGTATGACTTTTTTTGGACAACATGCTATAGTATGACTTTTTTTTGACAACATGCTATAGTATGACGTTTTTTTGACGACATACTATAGTATGACTTTTTTTGGACAACATGCTATAGTATGACTTTTTTTTGACGACATGCTATAGTATGACGTTTTTTTGATGACATACTATAGTATGACGTTTTTTTGACGACATGCTATAGTATGACTTTTTTTTGACAACATGCTATAGTATGATGTTTTTTTGACGACATACTATAGTATGACTTTTTTTGGACAACATGCTATAGTATGACTTTTTTTTGACGACATGCTATAGTATGACGTTTTTTTGACGACATACTATAGTATGACGTTTTTTTGACGACATGCTATAGTATGACTTCTTTTTGACGACATACTATAGTATGATGTTTTTTTGACGACATACTATAGTATGACTTTTTTTTGACGACATGCTATAGTATGATGTTTTTTTGACGACATGCTATAGTATGACTTTTTTTGGACAACATGCTATAGTATGACTATTTTTTGACGACATGCTATAGTATGACTTTTTTTTGATGACATACTATAGTATGACGTTTTTTTGACGACATGCTATAGTATGACGTTTTTTTGATGACATACTATAGTATGACGTTTTTTTGACGACATGCTATAGTATGACTTTTTCATGACGACATGCTATAGTATGACTTTTTTTTGACGACATGCTATAGTATGACCTTTTTTTTGACGACATGCTATAGTATGACGTTTTTTTGACGACATGCTATAGTATGACTTTTTTTGGACAACATGCTATAGTATGACTTTTTTTTGACGACATGCTATAGTATGACGTTTTTTTGACGACATGCTATAGTATGACTTTTTTTTGACGACATGCTATAGTATGACGTTTTTTTGACGACATGCTATAGTATGACTTTTTTTTGACAACATGCTATAGTATGATGTTTTTTTGACGACATGCTATAGTATGACTTCTTTTTGACGACATACTATAGTATGATGTTTTTTTGACGACATACTATAGTATGACTTTTTTTTGACGACATGCTATAGTATGACGTTTTTTTGACGACATGCTATAGTATGACTTTTTTTTGACGACATGCTATAGTATGACTTTTTTTTGATGACATACTATAGTATGACGTTTTTTTGACAACATGCTATAGTATGACGTTTTTTTGATGACATACTATAGTATGACTTTTTTTGACGACATGCTATAGTATGACTTTTTTTTGATGACATACTATAGTATGACGTTTTTTTGACGACATGCTATAGTATGACTTTTTTTTGATGACATACTATAGTATGACGTTTTTTTGACGACATGCTATAGTATGACGTTTTTTTGATGACATACTATAGTATGACGTTTTTTTGACGACATGCTATAGTATGACTTTTTTTTGACAACATGCTATAGTATGATGTTTTTTTGACGACATGCTATAGTATGACTTCTTTTTGACGACATACTATAGTATGACGTTTTTTTGACGACATGCTATAGTATGACTTTTTTTGGACAACATGCTATAGTATGACTTTTTTTGGACAACATGCTATAGTATGACCTTTTTTTTGACGACATGCTATAGTATGACGTTTTTTTGACGACATGCTATAGTATGACTTTTTTTGGACAACATGCTATAGTATGACTTTTTTTTGACGACATGCTATAGTATGACGTTTTTTTGACGACATGCTATAGTATGACTTTTTTTTGACGACGTGCTATAGTATGACTTTTTTTGGACAACATGCTATAGTATGACGTTTTTTTGACGACATGCTATAGTATGACGTTTTTTTGACGACATGCTATAGTATGACGTTTTTTTGACGACATGCTATAGTATGACTTTTTTTTGACGACATGCTATAGTATGACTTTTTTTTGATGACATACTATAGTATGACGTTTTTTTGACAACATGCTATAGTATGACGTTTTTTTGATGACATACTATAGTATGACGTTTTTTTGACGACATGCTATAGTATGACGTTTTTTTGACGACATGCTATAGTATGACGTTTTTTTGATGACATACTATAGTATGACGTTTTTTTGACGACATGCTATAGTATGACTTTTTTTTGACAACATGCTATAGTATGATGTTTTTTTGACGACATGCTATAGTATGACTTCTTTTTGACGACATACTATAGTATGACGTTTTTTTGACGACATACTATAGTATGACTTTTTTTTGACGACATGCTATAGTATGACCTTTTTTTTGACGACATGCTATAGTATGACGTTTTTTTGACGACATGCTATAGTATGACTTTTTTTTGACGACATGCTATAGTATGACTTTTTTTTGACGACATGCTATAGTATGACGTTTTTTTGACGACATGCTATAGTATGACTTTTTTTGGACAACATGCTATAGTATGACTTTTTTTGGACAACATGCTATAGTATGACCTTTTTTTTGACAACATGCTATAGTATGACGTTTTTTTGACGACATGCTATAGTATGACTTTTTTTGGACAACATGCTATAGTATGACTTTTTTTTGACAACATGCTATAGTATGACGTTTTTTTGACGACATACTATAGTATGACTTTTTTTGGACAACATGCTATAGTATGACTTTTTTTTGACGACATGCTATAGTATGACGTTTTTTTGATGACATACTATAGTATGACGTTTTTTTGACGACATGCTATAGTATGACTTTTTTTTGACAACATGCTATAGTATGATGTTTTTTTGACGACATACTATAGTATGACTTTTTTTGGACAACATGCTATAGTATGACTTTTTTTTGACGACATGCTATAGTATGACGTTTTTTTGACGACATACTATAGTATGACGTTTTTTTGACGACATGCTATAGTATGACTTCTTTTTGACGACATACTATAGTATGATGTTTTTTTGACGACATACTATAGTATGACTTTTTTTTGACGACATGCTATAGTATGATGTTTTTTTGACGACATGCTATAGTATGACTTTTTTTGGACAACATGCTATAGTATGACTATTTTTTGACGACATGCTATAGTATGACTTTTTTTTGATGACATACTATAGTATGACGTTTTTTTGACGACATGCTATAGTATGACGTTTTTTTGATGACATACTATAGTATGACGTTTTTTTGACGACATGCTATAGTATGACTTTTTTTTGACAACATGCTATAGTATGATGTTTTTTTGACGACATGCTATAGTATGACTTCTTTTTGACGACATGCTATAGTATGACGTTTTTTTGATGACATACTATAGTATGACGTTTTTTTGACGACATGCTATAGTATGACTTTTTTTTGACAACATGCTATAGTATGATGTTTTTTTGACGACATGCTATAGTATGACTTCTTTTTGACGACATACTATAGTATGACGTTTTTTTGACGACATACTATAGTATGACTTTTTTTTGACGACATGCTATAGTATGACCTTTTTTTTGACGACATGCTATAGTATGACGTTTTTTTGACGACATGCTATAGTATGACTTTTTTTTGACGACATGCTATAGTATGACTTTTTTTTGACGACATGCTATAGTATGACGTTTTTTTGACGACATACTATAGTATGACTTTTTTTTGACGACATGCTATAGTATGACTTTTTTTAGACGACATGCTATAGTATGAGGTTTTTTTGACGACATGCTATAGTATGACTTTTTTTAGACGACATTCTATAGTATGACTTTTTTTTGACGACATGCTATAGTATGACTTTTTTTTGACGACATGCTATAGTATGACGTTTTTTTGACGACATACTATAGTATGACGTTTTTTTGACGACATGCTATAATATGACGTTTTTTTGACGACATGCTATAGTATGACTTTTTTTTGACGACATGCTATAGTATGACGTTTTTTTGACGACATGCTATAGTATGACTTTTTTTTGACGAAATGCTATAGTATGACGTTTTTTCGACGACATGCTATAGTATGACGTTTTTTTGACGACATGCTATAGTATGACCTTTTTTTTGACGACATGCTATAGTATGACTTTTTTGACGACATACTATAGTATGACCTTTTTTTTGACGACATACTATAGTATGACGTTTTTTTGACGACATGCTATAGTATGACTTTTTTTTGACGACATGCTATAGTATGACTTTTTTTTGACGACATACTATAGTATGACGTTTTTTTGACGACATGCTATAGTATGACGTTTTTTTGACGACATGCTATAGTATGACTTTTTTTTGACGACATACTATAGTATGACGTTTTTTTGACGACATACTATAGTATGACGTTTTTTCGACGACATGCTATAGTATGACTTTTTTTAGACGACATGCTATAGTATGACTTTTTTTAGACGAAATGCTATAGTATGACATTTTTTCGACGAAATGCTATAGTATGACGTTTTTTCGACGACATGCTATAGTATGACTTTTTTTCGACGACATGCTATAGTATGACTTTTTTCGACGACATGCTATAGTATGACTTTTTTTCGACGACATGCTATAGTATGACGTTTTTTCGACGACATGCTATAGTATGACTTTTTTTTTGACGACATGCTATAGTATAACCTTTTTTTAATGACATGCAAGTGTTTAAAGAAGACACTATTGCGCAGGGGTTACGGCTGTTGCCTCACAACAAGGAAATTGCAGGTTCAAGACCTCGTCCAATGACTTTTTTATGACTTTATTTGATGAAATGCTATGATATGACTTTTTTTTCATTGACCTGCTATAATATCAGTTGGTGCAGGGGTTACAGCTGTTGCCTTACAACCAGGAGGTTGCAGGTTCAAGACCTCCTTTGTCTTGGATCTTTCATTGAGGAGGTTGTATGTTGTTGACAACATTTTTCACAACATGTTATAGTATGACTTTTTTTCATTGACTAGCTGTAGTGTGACTTGGTGCAGGGGTTACAGCTGGTGCCTCACAACCGAGCAGTCGCCGGTTCAAGACCTCCTTTGTCTTGGATCTTTCATTGTGGAGGTTGTATGTTGTTGACAACATTTTCTACGACATGCTATAGTATGACTTTTTTGGACAACATCCTGTAGTATGTCTTGGCACAGGGGTTACAGCTGTTGCCTTACAACCAAGCGGTTGCAGGTTCAAGACCTACTTAGTCTTGGATCTTTCATTGTATAGGTCGTATGTCATTGACGAAATGCTATCGTATCTCTTTTTAATTGATGACATGCTATAGTATGACTTTTTTTCAACGACATGCTATAGTATGACTTGGTGCAGGGGTTACAGCTGTTGCCTTACAACCAAGAGGTCAAAGGTTCAAGACCTAAAGTAAAAAAAAATCATGCTATAGCACGTCGTTGAAAAAAGTCATACTATAGCATGTCATCAAAAACAGGTCTTACGTTATCAATGTTATTACTTATGTTATCAAAAAATATCCATTGGAGTAGGTCTTAAACCTGCAACCTTCTTGTTGTAAGGCAACAGCCGTAACCCTTGCGCAACAGTGTCCTATTTAAACTCTTGCATGTCATCAAAAAAACGTTGTACTATAGCATGTCGTCACCAACATACAACCTCCACAATGAAAGATCCAAGACCAAGGCGGTCTTGAACCTGCGATCACTTGGTTGTAAGGCAACAGCTGTAACACCTGCGCCAAGGAATAACATAGCATGGGGTCAAAAAAGGACAAACTATAGCATGTCGTCGAAAACTGGTCTTACTATAGGATGTCGTCAACAACATACAACCTCCACAATGAAAGCTCCAAGACCAACGCGGTCTTGAACCTGCGACCTTCTTGTTGCAAGGCAACAGCCGTAACCCCTGCGCAACAGTGTCCTCTTTAAGCTCTTGCAAGTCATCAAAGGTTATACTATTGCATGTCATCAACAACATACACAATGACAGATCCAAGACCAAGGCGGTCTTGAACCTGCAACCAGTTGGTTGTAAGGCAACAGCTGTATCACCTGTGCCAAGGAATACTACAGCATGTCGTCGAAAAAAAGTCATACTATAGCATGTCGTCAACAACATACAACGTCACAATGAAAGATACAAGACCAAGGCGGTCTTGAACCTGCGACCACTTGGTTGCAAAGTAACTGCTGTAACACCTGTGCCAAGGCATACTATAGCATGACTTCAAAAAAAGACATACTATAGCATGTCGCCGAAAAAAAGTCATACTATAGCATGTCGTCGAAAAAAAGTCATACTATAGCATGTCGTCGAAAAAAAGTCATACTATAGCATGTCGTCGAAAAAAAGTCATACTATAGCATGTCGTCAAAAAAAGTCATACTATAACATGTCGTCAAAAAAAAGTCATACTATAGCATGTCGTCGAAAAAAAGTCATACTATAGCATGTCGTCATAAAAAAGTCATACTATAACATGTCGTCATAAAAAAAGTCATACTATAACATGTCGTCAAAAAAAAGTCATACTATAGCATGTCGTCGAAAAAAAGTCATACTATAGCATGTCGTCAACAACATACAACGTCACAATGAAAGATACAAGACCAAGGCGGTCTTGAACCTGCGACCACTTGGTTGCAAAGTAACTGCTGTAACACCTGTGCCAAGGCATACTATAGCATGACTTCAAAAAAAGACATACTATAGCATGTCGCCGAAAAAAAGTCATACTATAGCATGTCGCCGAAAAAAAGTCATACTATAGCATGTCGCCGAAAAAAAGTCATACTATAGCATGTCGCCGAAAAAAAGTCATACTATAGCATGTCGTCGAAAAAAAGTCATACTATAGCATGTCGCCGAAAAAAAGTCATACTATAGCATGTCGTCGAAAAAAAGTCATACTATAGCATGTCGCCGAAAAAAAGTCATACTATAGCATGTCGTCGAAAAAAAGTCATACTATAGCATGTCGCCGAAAAAAAGGTCATACTATAGCATGTCGCCGAAAAAAAGTCATACTATAGCATGTCGCCGAAAAAAAGTCATACTATAGCATGTCGTCGAAAAAAAGTCATACTATAGCATGTCGTCGAAAAAAAGTCATACTATAGCATGTCGCTGAAAAAAAGTCATACTATAGCATGTCGTCGAAAAAAAGTCATACTATAGCATGTCGCTGAAAAAAAGTCATACTATAGCATGTCGTCGAAAAAAAGTCATACTATAGCATGTCGCTGAAAAAAAGTCATACTATAGCATGTCGCTGAAAAAAAGTCATACTATAGCATGTCGTCGAAAAAAAGTCATACTATAGCATGTCGTCGAAAAAAAGTCATACTATAGCATGTCGTCGAAAAAAAGTCATACTATAGCATGTCGCCGAAAAAAAGTCATACTATAGCATGTCGTCGAAAAAAAGTCATACTATAGCATGTCGTCGAAAAAAAGTCATACTATAGCATGTCGCCGAAAAAAAGGTCATACTATAGCATGTCGCCGAAAAAAAGTCATACTATAGCATGTCGCCGAAAAAAAGTCATACTATAGCATGTCGCTGAAAAAAAGTCATACTATAGCATGTCGTCGAAAAAAAGTCATACTATAGCATGTCGCTGAAAAAAAGTCATACTATAGCATGTCGTCGAAAAAAAGTCATACTATAGCATGTCGCTGAAAAAAAGTCATACTATAGCATGTCGTCGAAAAAAAGTCATACTATAGCATGTCGCTGAAAAAAAGTCATACTATAGCATGTCGTCGAAAAAAAGTCATACTATAGCATGTCGCTGAAAAAAAGTCATACTATAGCATGTCGCTGAAAAAAAGTCATACTATAGCATGTCGTCGAAAAAAAGTCATACTATAGCATGTCGTCGAAAAAAAGTCATACTATAGCATGTCGTCGAAAAAAAGTCATACTATAGCATGTCGCCGAAAAAAAGTCATACTATAGCATGTCGTCGAAAAAAAGTCATACTATAGCATGTCGTCGAAAAAAAGTCATACTATAGCATGTCGCCGAAAAAAAGGTCATACTATAGCATGTCGCCGAAAAAAAGTCATACTATAGCATGTCGCCGAAAAAAAGTCATACTATAGCATGTCGCTGAAAAAAAGTCATACTATAGCATGTCGTCGAAAAAAAGTCATACTATAGCATGTCGCTGAAAAAAAGTCATACTATAGCATGTCGTCGAAAAAAAGTCATACTATAGCATGTCGCTGAAAAAAAGTCATACTATAGCATGTCGCCGAAAAAAAGTCATACTATAGCATGTCGCCGAAAAAAAGTCATACTATAGCATGTCGTCGAAAAAAAGTCATACTATAGCATGTCGCCGAAAAAAAGTCATACTATAGCATGTCGTCGAAAAAAAGTCATACTATAGCATGTCGTCGAAAAAAAGTCATACTATAGCATGTCGTCGAAAAAAAGTCATACTATAGCATGTCGCCGAAAAAAAGTCATACTATAGCATGTCGCCGAAAAAAAGTCATACTATAGCATGTCGTCGAAAAAAAGTCATACTATAGCATGTCGTCGAAAAAAAGTCATACTATAGCATGTCGCTGAAAAAAAGTCATACTATAGCATGTCGTCGAAAAAAAGTCATACTATAGCATGTCGTCAAAAAAAAGTCATACTATAGCATGTCGTCAAAAAAACGTCATACTATAGTATGTCGTCGAAAAAAAGTCATACTATAGCATGTCGTCGAAAAAAAGTCATACTATAGCATGTCGCTGAAAAAAAGTCATACTATAGCATGTCGTCGAAAAAAAGTCATACTATAGCATGTCGTCAAAAAAAGTCATACTATAACATGTCGTCAAAAAAAAGTCATACTATAGCATGTCGTCGAAAAAAAGTCATACTATAGCATGTCGTCATAAAAAAGTCATACTATAACATGTCGTCATAAAAAAAGTCATACTATAACATGTCGTCAAAAAAAAGTCATACTATAGCATGTCGTCGAAAAAAAGTCATACTATAGCATGTCGTCAACAACATACAACGTCACAATGAAAGATACAAGACCAAGGCGGTCTTGAACCTGCGACCACTTGGTTGCAAAGTAACTGCTGTAACACCTGTGCCAAGGCATACTATAGCATGACTTCAAAAAAAGACATACTATAGCATGTCGCCGAAAAAAAGTCATACTATAGCATGTCGTCGAAAAAAAGTCATACTATAGCATGTCGCCGAAAAAAAGTCATACTATAGCATGTCGCCGAAAAAAAGTCATACTATAGCATGTCGCCGAAAAAAAGTCATACTATAGCATGTCGCCGAAAAAAAGTCATACTATAGCATGTCGTCGAAAAAAAGTCATACTATAGCATGTCGCTGAAAAAAAGTCATACTATAGCATGTCGTCGAAAAAAAGTCATACTATAGCATGTCGCCGAAAAAAAGTCATACTATAGCATGTCGTCGAAAAAAAGTCATACTATAGCATGTCGTCGAAAAAAAGTCATACTATAGCATGTCGCTGAAAAAAAGTCATACTATAGCATGTCGCTGAAAAAAAGTCATACTATAGCATGTCGCCGAAAAAAAGTCATACTATAGCATGTCGCCGAAAAAAAGTCATACTATAGCATGTCGTCGAAAAAAAGTCATACTATAGCATGTCGCTGAAAAAAAGTCATACTATAGCATGTCGTCGAAAAAAAGTCATACTATAGCATGTCGTCTAAAAAAAGTCATACTATAGCATGTCGCCGAAAAAAAGTCATACTATAGCATGTCGTCGAAAAAAAGTCATATTATAGCATGTCGTCGAAAAAAAGTCATACTATAGCATGTCGCTGAAAAAAAGTCATACTATAGCATGTCGTCGAAAAAAAGTCATACTATAGCATGTCGTCGAAAAAAAGTCATACTATAGCATGTCGTCGAAAAAAAGTCATACTATAGCATGTCGTCATAAAAAAGTCATACTATAGCATGTCGCTGAAAAAAAGTCATACTATAGCATGTCGCTGAAAAAAAGTCATACTATAGCATGTCGTCGAAAAAAAGTCATACTATAGCATGTCGCTGAAAAAAAGTCATACTATAGCATGTCGTCGAAAAAAAGTCATACTATAGCATGTCGCTGAAAAGAAGTCATACTATAACATGTCGTCAAAAAAAAGTCATACTATAGCATGTCGTCAAAATAAAGTCATACTATAGCATGTCGTCGAAAAAAAGTCATACTATAGCATGTCGCCGAAAAAAAGTCATACTATAGCATGTCGCCGAAAAAAAGTCATACTATAGCATGTCGTCGAAAAAAAGTCATACTATAGCATGTCGCTGAAAAAAAGTCATACTATAGCATGTCGCTGAAAAAAAGTCATACTATAGCATGTCGTCGAAAAAAAGTCATACTATAGCATGTCGTCGAAAAAAAGTCATACTATAGCATGTCGCCGAAAAAAAGTCATACTATAGCATGTCGCCGAAAAAAAGTCATACTATAGCATGTCGTCGAAAAAAAGTCATACTATAGCATGTCGCCGAAAAAAAGTCATACTATAGCATGTCGCCGAAAAAAAGTCATACTATAGCATGTCGCCGAAAAAAAGTCATACTATAGCATGTCGCCGAAAAAAAGTCATACTATAGCATGTCGCTGAAAAAAAGTCATACTATAGCATGTCGTCGAAAAAAAGTCATACTATAGCATGTCGCCGAAAAAAAGTCATACTATAGCATGTCGTCGAAAAAAAGTCATACTATCGCATGTCGCTGAAAAAAAGTCATACTATAGCATGTCGCTGAAAAAAAGTCATACTATAGCATGTCGTCAAAAAAAAGTCATACTATAGCATGTCGTCAAAAAAAAGTCATACTATAGCATGTCGTCAAAAAAAAGTCATACTATAGCATGTCGTCAAAAAAAAGTCATACTATAGCATGTCGTCAAAAAAAAGTCATACTATAGCATGTCGTCAAAAAAAAGGTCATACTATAGCATGTCGTCGAAAAAAAGTCATACTATAGCATGTCGTCGAAAAAAAGTCATACTATAGCATGTCGTCGAAAAAAAGTCATACTATAGCATGTCGTCGAAAAAAAGTCATACTATAACATGTCGTCAAAAAAAAGTCATACTATAGCATGTCGTCAAAAAAAAGTCATACTATAGCATGTCGTCATAAAAAAGTCATACTATAGCATGTCGTCGAAAAAAAGTCATACTATAGCATGTCGTCAAAAAAAAGTCATACTATAACATGTCGTCAAAAAAAAGTCATACTATAGCATGTCGTTGAAAAAAAGTCATACTATAGCATGTCGTCAAAAAAAAGTCATACTATAGCATGTCGTCGAAAAAAAGTCATACTATAGCATGTCGTCAAAAAAAAGTCATACTATAGCATGTCGTCAAAAAAAAGTCATACTATAGCATGTCGCTGAACGACACACTATAGTATGACTTGTTTTCAACGTCATGCTATAGTATATTTATATAGTATTCAGTATTTATGTATATTCGGTGCATCCCTAATTTCTCCAGACTTTTAGTCGCCCTGAATCTCTCCATGTTCTGTGGATTCTCCAGTAGCTGCTGACTCCTTCTTCAGATGATCTATATTCATCTTGTCTAACCATTTTTCTTCCCATGCTCCTTCCTCCACCTCTTCCAGTGTGGATTCTTCCAGAGGGCCAGCAGGAGGGAGATGTATGAGGCCAAAGCCCAGAAGGCTGAGATGAAGATCCAGCCCTCTGAAACAGAGAGGCTGACTGAGGACAATTGAGACCCCTGTTGGGTCCACAGCAGCATAACCAGAGGGGATTCTGGGTAAAATCACCCCTTCAAATAGACCTTCTATGAATCTATGCCACTAATGACAGCACTCTACGCTGGGGCTGTAATTCCACTAACTTTCTCTTTCTTTCTTTTCAATTTCTTGTGATTTAACCAGGGCTGTAGCCTCCGTTCAGGACACCAAGGTCATAATCTCTGCATCTCTGCATTTCACTGCAATTTTTCCCCTTTTAAGCTACTTTTCAGCAATAAAACATGGTAACACGAATCCATGAAGTACCTAATCATCATGAAATCAGCTGGTCTCACATGACAGAGAATAAACACCATTGTGGTCTATTTTTAGATGTTAGAATAATTCAGAGGATGGATCATCACTCAAAGTTCATTTTCTTAGAAAATTCTAGGAACTTTCTAGGAAAGGTGAAAATTATAATGTTCTGTTGACATAGTATAATATGACTTTTTTTAGACAACATGCTATAGTATGACTTTTTTTAGACAACATGCTATAGTATGACTTTTTTATGACGACATGTTATAGTATGACTTTTTTAGACAACATGCTATAGTATGACTTTTTTTGGACGACATGCTATAGTATGACTTTTATATGACGACATGCTATAGTATGACTTTTTTTGGACGACATGCTATAGTATGACTTTTTTTGACGACATGCTATAGTATGACGTTTTTAGACAACATGCTATAGTATAACTTTTTTTGACGACATGCTATAGTATGACTTTTTTTAGACGACATGCTATAGTATGACTTTTTTATGACGACATGCTATAGTATGACTTTTTTTTGACGACATGCTATAGTATGACTTTTTTTAGACGACATGCTATAGTATGACTTTTTTATGACGACATGCTATGGTATGACTTTTTTATGACGACATGCTATAGTATGACTTTTTTTAGACGACATGCTATAGTATGACTTTTTTATGACGACATGCTATGGTATGACTTTTTTATGACGACATGCTATAGTATGACTTTTTTTTGACGACATGCTATAGTATGACTTTTTTTAGACGACATGCTATAGTATGACTTTTTTATGACGACATGCTATGGTATGACTTTTTTATGACGACATACTATAGTATGACTTTTTTTTTAGTGACATGCTATAGTATGACTTTTTTTAGACAACATGCTATAGTATGACTTTTTTTGGACGACATGCTGTAGTATGACTTTTTTTTAGACAACATGCTATACTATGACTTTTTTTTAGCAACATGCTATAGTATGACTTTTTTTAGATGACATGCTATAGTATGACTTTTTTTAGATGACATGCTATAGTATGACTTTTTTTGGATGACATGCTATAGTATGATTTTTTTTTAGTGACATGCTATAGTATGACTTTTTTTAGATGACATGCTATAGTATGACTTTTTTTTCGCGACATGCTATAATATGACTTTCTTTGGATGACATACTATATATTGTTTATCATACATGTCGACCTTGGTAAACTCTGGCTACGGCCCTGGTTCTAACATTTTCTTCTACTTTCCTTCAGGCTGATCCTGTTCCTGCCGATCACTTAATCTGTCTTTTCCTGTTCCACTCAGTGCGGATATTGCTGGTTTCTCTTTTTACCTTAACTCCATTTTCCCTCCAGCCTCCTGAAACCTAAACGTTATTCTCAGTCTGCCATTAATCCCGCCGAAGTGTATCCTGTTTAATGTCACCCTCCTCCTCTCTCGCTCTTTTAACTCTATAGCTCGGATTCTTCAAGCGAGCCGTTTACTACCGGATAATGCCAAAGCACCAGGGGGTGAAAATCCGCAAGGCTGAGCGCTATCAGTTCAATCTGGGTTTTCAGCCCGAGGAGCCGCAGAAAAAGTATTGGATCACCAACTGGACAGAGATGCAGCATCACTACTACTACTGAGGCCTTAACCTTGGACCCTGAAGTACTCATTGGCGACAAAAAAAAACTGTTGGATGGATTCTTCAGTGCACGGGACCAATTATGGAGAGCACATTCACCTTGGAAATTGTTCATTTTCTCGTAGATTCCAGCGACTTTTTCAGTGCAATATACTGTTTCAGAGATTGTTATTTGTTAGTAAATGAATGGCGGAGGGGGGAGGGGCATGGATGTCTTCAAGAGTAAATTGTCATGAGTTGATTTTTATGTGCTGAATTTTGGTGTTTTGTACATTTGCTTTCCCTGAATCCTCTGTGTACAGTTCCCTGGTCATTCATCATGTTTTTTTTTCCACCGTGTCTCTAAACAAGAGGAATGAGTCTATTAATTTTCTCAGCGATTGCGCGGCCCACGTCTTTCCTGCTCCGTTACCCACTCATCACGCTGTGGTCGGCGGTTTTCCGAGGCTATGTTTGGCTTCTCCTGAAACTACACCAGTTGTTCTGGAGATCGTTTTCGAAAACCGCACTTAAAATATGTCGACCGGCTTCTGCTGAGTTATGAGTGAACGTCGTTACTGTACATGAATGTCAGTGGAACGTGGTGATGGTACTGTTCAAACGACATGAAAACATTCCCTCCCTGTTCTCAGGGAGTAAATACAGACGTACTCGTGTGGTACAGAGAGGAATTCCTCCAATATAATAATGAGTTTTTATGTTTTACCTTTGCCCCCGATGAGATTATTCTGCTGCAGTTCTTGTCTTTATGTCGACTTCATGTGTTGGTGAGATGACAGGAGTACACTTAATTACTATTTATTACACTGTCTTTGTTATATATATATAAATATACAGGGAGTCACACACACTGGATTCAATAATACTTTATAATGTACCTGCCTGGAGAATTCAAGCTGCAGGAACTGGTGCGATTTGAAGCTATAGATTATCAATAGTCACAGATTGACATACTCACCAATTGCAAATTAATCATATTTTTATCTGTTCTAAATGGACCTTAAAGGGATATTTTTCTAGTTTTTAACTCTCTTAACATGTTAGTGGACAAATATGCTTCAGTCAAATGTCTGTTTTTGATTATCGGAACAATGAGTAATAGTCTCAATAACTAAAAAAACCTCAGTTCTGATTATAAAATGATCAAAAAAACATGTTTTTCCCAAACCAAACCAGCTTCAGTCATATTGTTGTGTTAAATTTAACATTCCTGGACACATCTGGATGTTTAATTCCTTCATTTAACTTTAAAAGCCGTAATTATAGTCGCCTCCACCAAACAGTGTTCGACTATTAGTCTCTTTGTTAGCAAGATAGCCCAAAAATTTCTGGGCAGATTTTAGTCAAACTTTCAGCAAATGTTGGGAAAGGTACCATGAACAGATGATTACATTTTGATAATGATCCAGAAGAAATCACGGTTTCTGGATCACTTTGAATTTTTTGTGATACCCAACCAGTTTTCTCCTCATGTTTCCCTGCGTTAGTGAACATTAATTTAACTTTAAAAGCCTGAATTATAATAACGTGTCCACTATTGTAAAGATATAGAGAGACTGAACCTTAAAATACACCAACAACACCTCTGATAGTTATGGTATAAATTGTACATACTGAGTTCTGATGACTTGAATATATATGAATGGATGCTTCTGTCATTGGCCTTTTGTTGTTTCTGTCTTTCCTGAGCTTTGTATTTTTGTACATGACAGTGAAACTGACACTCGGATTGTTTTCCGAGTCATCGCGGCCCATCGAGGCGCTGAAAACAGACTGGACGGAGAGAGCGCTGCGTTACCTGAGCTGCCGCAGGTATTCAGGCTGAGATCTCTGGTCTACAGAGGCTCCATTGACTCTCTGAGGAAAGAGGAGACTGATGAACCAATGCACAAATCCTGTTCTCTGTGCTGGTGTTGTGTTTTTTTTACTGTGGAGTTTCAATGTAATTAAATAGTTTTGAACAACTGTTTTTATCCTGGTTCCTCATTCACTCTCGGCACTTTAAATGGTCTAAATGATCTTGGAAAAGCTTTTATATAAATAACCGATAATATTTGCAGTTACAAAGATGTTAATATTGACATCTTAGAACAAGAAGCTCAATAATAATGAGTAAGACAGCCAATAGAGGGCGCTAAATGATAACGCTACTTATATTTTATGCAAGCAAATATAATATATAAGCAAATATAACATGTATGTGTGCATACATGGATTTACATATTTTTGGATTTACAAAAAAAAAATCCTAAACTTTTGTCTGCAATTCCAAAAATGTGTGCAAATCCTTATATTTTGTTTATTTAGTATATATATATATATACTTTTGGAATTGCATTTTAATCAATCATTTATTTTAAATATAAAAAAAAAATCTATTTTTGATTGAAGTCATAGTAGTTTTCCTCTTAAATGTGTGTGATTTTTGTTTATTGCAAACAGACATTGAAAAAATAATTTTAAAAATGATTCTGACTCCTTGTAAATGTCACATTTTAATCTTGAATATTGAATTATAATTATATGTATTAATTAATTCTATAATATACTGCCCTTCTTTAAAACAATCCATCTTAACTCAATTAAAAAATAAGGAAAAAGTGTGGAATTTAATTTCCATTCTTCTGCAATTTAATTGTGTATTATTATTTGATTTGGTTCATTTGATTTGGTCTAAATGTTAAATTTATTGAAGGTTAAAATACAGAAAATTAGCAAAAAGTTTAAATTAAATTTTTTTATTAAACTATTAAATTCTACATAATTAGTTTTATTACCAAAAATTAGTAGAAATCTCTTTAAATTTAAGTAAATTCTACTCAAAATAATTATTCTGCAACTACTGTAAAAATATATGTACAATCAACTTAAAAATATAAAGTTAGATAAATTAATTTCTGCAGCCATGTGACATAATAAAATTAAGTAATTTCAACAAAACACGTTTAGTGTATCACTTAATAGGCATAACACATATTAAGTTTCTTTATTGTAGAAATGTAGATTCAACAAAATGAAAATCAAATGTTCAAAAGCGTTTTTCACAATCAATTTACAAACATTCATTTAAAAACATTTCCACCCTAAACATTAATATATTACAAATAAATTACAAAATTGTAATGTTCTTTTTTTGCATAGGCAAAAACAATAATTGGACTCCATGAGTATACAATAAATACACATGATTAGATACGGAGGCAGAGGAAATAAAAGCAAATTTTGACACTGATGTTCACATTGAGGTTTCGTGATCACGGGTCTATTTTAGCTCCATCTGGGACGAGGACTTCTCGTACTTTTTTGTCTTCCTGTACTTGTAGGCCAACAGGATGGTGGCCACCAACAGGACCAGACCCAGGACCAGCAGGACCCACTGACCTGCTACGGCAGCAGAACTGCCCACCGTGATGCCCAGGAAGTCCACTTTACCTTCATCTGGTTCAACTG
The DNA here is from genome assembly GCA_030544235.1 of Lepturacanthus savala. Taxonomy (NCBI): domain Eukaryota; kingdom Metazoa; phylum Chordata; class Actinopteri; order Scombriformes; family Trichiuridae; genus Lepturacanthus; species Lepturacanthus savala. The sequence goes on along the minus strand of CM060471.1, from coordinate 25,560,177 downwards.
GATCTTCTGAAATCGCTGCAAAATCACACATAAAACACTGAGTCAGGAACTGAGTCACAGGTAGAAAGATGCAGATTCTACTCAAAATCAGTTCATATTTATTTGTAGAAGCTTAAATTAAGTGTAAAACCTTAAAATTCATGACAACTGGCAGCAATTATCCAGAAAGTTACTGAACTGATCTTTGTGTTGTGGTTAAGGGTCAAAAATATCTATGTGTGATTGAGGGTTAACCCGTTAAACTCCAGGGTTGCCCTGTGGGGGGATTGCTCCACTAATCATGTACAAATATAGTGAAGCTATACATCAAATTAAACAGGAGAAACTCCACTACAAGCACATATAAGTCATATTTACACACACCAAACACAACTCCAACACCAAGCTAATTAATTAACAAATATGAAAATCGGTATACGATCATAAAGCCAACCCACTCGCCACATTTTGATGGCTAGCGCTCTGATACTTCATGTTACACAAACAAATGACATCTCATATGAAAGCTGAGACTGTGACGAGTCCAACGGTACCATCAGTGTAGCTTTATGACAAAAACTCAGTAAACTAGCAGCCAAAAAACACTACAGGAAAAAGTCGCTTGTTTGAAGCGACAAACAAAAAATGTGTTTTTTTGTTGCTGTTTTGGGATGAAAATGTTTATTTGAGATCAATAAATGGTCGTTTAGTGTCGACCAACATCTCTGTGTTTATTCCAGACATACCCTACTGACTATGGGTACGTCCTAAACATAAAAAAGGGCTGCACGTCAAGGGTTAAGGAATAAATTTATTGTTCCACTGTGTGTAAATATGTGTGTGTGGATTTTTGAGGTTTTATGTTTTGTAATTGAAAGACTTGAAGAATGAATGAACATTAAATACCAGTGGACACGAAATAAAACCATGCAGATGTCTGTAAAACTTCAAATACTATTTCTAGAGGATTTCTTAAAAGAAAATGTTCCAGTTTGCAAAGTAAACCGGACGACACTCAGACCAGTGTGACCACTATATTCTTCATTTAGCCCAAAAATATTAGTTCTCAAACAAATAAATGCCATTAAAACAGAAACTATGCCTAAACATGTCAGTAATACAGGTAGCTTTCTTCCCTTTGGCATTCTGTATCCTAACCTTTATATTCTTGTCTATTTTTGCCTATTAATTCTGAATTTTCTATGTGGAGCTTTCAAATAACAGCTGTTTTCTCTGCCCCGTTTCCAAGCTCTTTTTGTCCTGCTGCTCATCAATCTAATCCATACAAACCCTTTCAGCAGGATCTCATCAGTAAAACAAGAAGAGCAGGAGAATGATTTCACTGTAAGCCACAGCAGGGGAGAAAAAACAATCACTGACTCCTCTGTGTGAAGACATTGTGCCTCTCCTTCTGGGAAGCAGTTCAACAAACACATGGCTGGGAGACTGGAAAACTTATTCAGGCGAAATTTCCACAAAATAGGCTGCGTGTGCTGCACGTGTGCATCAGGATGAATGAGTGTGCTGGACGTACTTGCAGGTTTCCAGTCGTAATCAGGCCACCCGCGAATGTCCTTGTTCTTGTTGTTCTCTGTCTCCAGCCATTCAATGAGAGGTTTGAAGTACTCCATGAGTGCCTGGGCACTCATGTTGGGCTGGCCGGTGATCATGGTCATGGCCTCCGGCCAGGGCTTACTGAAGCCCAGCTTCATCACATCGCTGCAAAAGGACACAGGTCAGAGAGGAGGTGTACAACGAGTTTTATTCCAAAAAGAACAATGTCAAAAACGTGCAGAATCCTAGAGCATCTCTGGGGGCCAACTTGTAGATCTCTCTTCATAATGTTGAATCTTGGAGAGCCTCTGTGCCAATATGTGACCTCCCTCTATTCACCCCAAACATCTTTATCGACCTTTCTTGACTCCACTCCTCCAAACATCTTGTCAAACCAATCTCTATTTAACAGCTAAACATTCGTTGCTATTCCTGATGGTCAGCTGCCTGGAGACAATTAAAAAAAATTATTAAGTAAAAAATATGTTTCTCAACCTCTGACATGGGCTACAGGCCTTCAACCCCTTTACCATCTTTACCCAACTTTTATTCTGACAATATACCATTTTATTTGGAGGTCACTTACCGTATCCCAATGTATACTATTACTCTAAACAAGTAAAGTTCTTTTCAATGACACCTCCCTCTATTCATCCCAAACATCTTTATATACCTTTCTTAGGTCCACTCCTCCAAACATTTGTCTATATTTTGTCAATCTTCTATTTGGTTTGGTATTTGGCTCAGCTACCTTGACACAATTTAAAGAAAGTACAGTTCTCAACCTCTGACTTGGGCTGCAGGCCTTTCAACCCCTTTTACCAATTTTACCCGTTGCATCTCCAACTTTTATTCTTACAAGGTTTGCATTGAACTCTCAATTTACCTGGACATGCTATTTTAACAGTGGTCATACATGATTCAGTACAATATTGTGCAGGTGTGTGCATTGTGTACTAACCCCATCAGCTTCCCAGCTTCTTTAGATTTGTAGATATCACAGGTATGTAGAGGCCCTACGTGATTGGCAGCTTTACAGAGAGCCTGGTGCATCTGAAACTGGATGATGAAGCTGACAAAGTACCTGATGGAAGATAATTTCAGAGAGAACCCCAGTAAAACACAAAAACAAACAGGCACTGTCACATCAGTCAGTCTTATTGGTTTATTTAGTTTTTATTAGCCATGTGACTTAAAGCACATCATCTTTTACAGCTTATGTTCACATATTTATCTTATCTACCTGTGGATGATTGGAGTGTGTGGAAGCAGTTATCAGTTTATCTGTACTCAGTTATCAGGTGTTTGTTGAGAATTTACCTCACATAGGGCACGTTAGCAGGGATGTGGAATTTTGCACCTGGGTCGAAGTCTTCCTCAGTTCGTGTTACAGGTGGACACAGACCCTGGTACTTCATTCTGCAACGCAATGGAAAACAATAATCGTTATCAAATTGCTATTTAGGTAAGTTATTTATAAATGCAATTAGTCACAGGATTAAATCACACACATTAATATGCCTCCGTTTAATTATTAATTAGCATTTCTTCAAGGCGTAAACATTGAAGTGGGACTTTTACCTGAGGTTCCACCACTCTTTGTTGTACTCAGTCGATGGGATACGTCCGTCAAACACCTTCCACCTCCACTGGTCCATCAAGTAGCCAAAAGGTAGAAAGGCGATCTTGTCAAGTGCCATGCTCATTAGGAAGTTGATGTCGCTCTCTGGAGTAATAAGAGTAAATAATGAACTGTTATGCCATCATACATGTTCTCTCTCCCTCAAACTGAATCATAGGCAAACCTGGTCAGTGTGGGTGCAGGTTTTTGTTCCATCCAAGCAGCAACACCCCGATTCTACTCATGAAGGTCCTTAATAAGGCTCTAGTAATGGTTGATTAGTAGAATCAGGTGTGTAACTGCTTGGTTGGAATGAAAACCTGCACCCACAGTGAATCTCTAGGACCAGCTTTGCCTAACCCCTGGTCTAGAAAGATATTTTGCCTGTTATCCAAGAAGCTTCATCAGTTGGTATGCATCAGTCTTGCTAGTCCGCATTAGTATGACCAATGGTGCTTTCACACCAACTTTGGTGCAGTCCCTCTTGTGAGAATGTGAACTCTGGTCCAAACGAACTAGATGATGCATCATGGAAAGGGATAATGATTATTTAATTAGTTTCTTTGAAGAAAAACATTGATAGAAGTGAGAGGTATTTAACCTTTGTGGGTGTGTTCACCAAAGTACCTGTAAAAGTACTGGTTTCACCGGACCATTGCTGAGGTCAGACCAGTGAGACCGATGCATATGAACTGATGAAGCCTCTTGGATAAGAGGTGAAACGTCTTCCGAGACAAATACAAATCACATTGCCTACATTTCCATTTTAGGGAGTGAGAGAGAACAATGACCTGGATGAACGAGAAGGAAAGTATCTGCCAGCCGTGACTCACTCACCCATGTTGCTCTCCACTTTGTCCAGGAGGCCGATGGACTGGAGGTGTTTAGGTGTGGCCACAGACAGGGCGAGCACGTCGCCAATGGCCTCGTGGAAGCCGGGGTTGGCTCCGTCACGGAAGGACACCGGCTGGTCTTTGTACTGCAGGAAATACTGGACATGGCCCATTTCATGGTGCACCGTGATCAGGTCATCCATAGTCACAACAGTGCACTGCTTGATCCTGGAGATAATAATTATGACGAAGGATGTTTCAAAGAAAAACCCATAATTCTATCTTACTTTTCTGGTTTCCATACACTGAATGAACTTCTTAATTTACTGTTTTTTCTTTTTGCATGTGTTTTGTATGAACTTGCTTGAGAATTTTCCTAGTGTTGCATTCTATAAAAATTACATAAACATCCTAATGTTTGGAATACAAAATGTTAACATTTCAGTACTAAATTTAAACAAGCCCTATTATGAAAATACACTTTTTTAAAGAGTTTGTGTGTAAATATTTAGGTCTCGTGTGTTTCTACCCATCAGGTCTGGAATCAAATGAAAAAGAGATGAGTTTTAACCTGAAGTCTTTTCGGTTATAAAAGTCCCATGCAGAGGCGTGGCACACCACCTGGCGTCCATCAGTAGGCTTCAACAGCATAGATTTATCCCAAAACTCTTGTGGCATTGGCAGCAGACCCAGCGAGGTGAAAAAGTTGTCTGATTCATTAAACATTCTGACGGCAGTCCAACCCTTGAAGGGGGAAAAATGTTGAAACAATTATAGACTCAACATTTAGGAAAACTAGCATAACAGCTAGAAAATAGATGGCTGCACAAAGTGTAAACAAATTATAGTTACAAAAACACAGGAAATAACATACTTGTTCCCCTCAAAGTCATGTATGTAATATATTCCAGTATGTATACTTCATGTTAATTATGGATGACTGTGTGTAATCATGCGTATTTATCCTCATTCTGCTGGAGTCCACTTTATCTGAGTCCCGTTTTCATTGAAACAAACTGAGGCATAATGGCGTGATGTCTGTGTGTGTGTGTGTGTGTGTGTGTGTGTGTGTGTGTGTGTGTGTGTATTCATGTGCACAGCGGTAATCATTATGCAACAGCTGGTCCATGTGTTTATTCACCTGTGCCACCATAGCTGGCGTGGCATCAACTTGAGTTGCATCCGGGTAAGGCATGACCAAATCCATTATGCCAGACCACGTCTGTGCCCACATGTTGCCTGAAAAGAACAGAAGACAGCATTCATAATTTAAAGTTCTCTGTCAAAGTATTTATGGGGTACATCTCCTCTGCTCTGCCAGTGTTTAACCAAGTGGGATTTGTGACTGTGAGTCAGTCCGGTCCCTAACCGGGTGGAAATGTCACACACGATCTCACGCTTGATGCCTCTGAAAGAAAATTAAATCCTGCCTAAATCCAAACGCATATGCAGCCAACGGCAGAATATTAATGGGGTATTCACCCACATAAAAGGAGAGTTTTTGGCTATAGTTTTTAAATCCTTTGGATTCCATAGTGAAAATTTGACTGAAGTGTGGTTTTGTCCAGTGGCCTTTTCCTCATCGCCTAAAAAAGCCTCGTCCAATCTCTCAAACGCTGAGGAATTTCTACTCCAGCAACATCGCGAGTGTCCTGACAGGGGAACGAGCCTGTTAGCATGGTTTGTTAAGCTGAATACACAATAGATGGTGCTTTATCCTGCCTTCATGGTATTTACATCAGGTGCAACAGGAATAAGGCAAAGAATCATTAGAGTAATTTCCCCCTGCTGCAGTCAGGAAGAAGGTACTGGACACACCAGAAAGAGCTTTTATCATCTCTTCTCCCATATCTGGTTACACATTTGTTATTGATGCTTGTTTTTTTCTTTCTTTATGGTTTAAAATATTGTTGCTTTATGAAAATACAGCCCAAGAATCTGTTGCATTTACTTACCTAGCAAATGAGCAGGAATGGGTCCCTTTAGGTTGATGTACTTGGGACCATACTTCTTGTACAGACCCCTGCGAACATATGCATGTACGTTCAGATAGAGAGGTTCCAGCTCCTTCCACAGTCGCTCCAGGTCTGCCTCAAAGGTGGGTGTTTCATACAGAGAGCGCCAGAAAGCCCCGTTGTCACTGTGACCTACAGAGAGAAGCAGGAATAAACGTCAGAGATCGGTGTAGTTTCATAGAAACATCAGAGTTAAGCTGTTTTTTCAGGCAAGTCTTCTACCTGGGAGATACAGACTTCCCTATTCCTGGCCACATTGTCCAGCTCTTCCAGGGGAACCCAAGTCGTTCCCAGGCCATCAGAGAGACAGAGTCTCTCCAGTGTGTCCTGGATCTTACCTGGAGCCACCTCCTAGAGGGATGAGCCTGGAAAACCTCACCAGGGTCCAGGAGGCTCCTCACTAAAAGCCTGAGCCACCTCATCTCGCTCCTCTCGATGAGGAGGAGCAGCGATTCTACTCTGACTCCTCCTGATGACTGAGCTTCTCACCCTATCTCTGAGATAGCACTCCACACTTTTCTAGCATGGCTTTAGATTTGGAGATGCTGATTCTCATCCTAGACGCTTTCTCACTCTGCTGCAAACTGATCCAGCGAGAGCTGAAGGTGGTGGTCTGAGGAAGCCAACAAGAACGGATTGTCCAAATCATACCAGCAACCCAATTAAGAGGAAAATGCACTGCAGCAACACCCCATTCCTCCTGGTGCAGCCCGGAAGCCTGCAGCCTGGAACCCCATACTCCCGGAGCATACCTTATATAGTGTCTAAAAGCATGCAAAGATGCATGCATCTTCTATTCCTCTGTCTTTTTCAAGTGAGAGAGATCAGAGAAAATCTCAAGGTGGATGTGAGATCAGTCCATACCGTTGAGCCTGGCGGCTTCGTTGGCCAGGTCAACATATCTCTTGTAATCCTGGCGCAGCACTTTGCCTGCAGCATCTCTCCATCCTTTCCAGGCGAACAGCAACTCATCATAATCCCTGGACTCCGCCATGATCTTCTGAAGATCTGAAACGTAGATGCTTTTATTGCACTGAATTTACCCATACTGCACCACTGCATGATTTTAAATGGTGGACTTTACAGGAACCCTGGATTGGGATCTGGGTGTATTCTTACCTGGATCCAGTGGATGGCATTGTCCATTATCTCTACAGACCTCAGCCACACTGTACTTGGTCTCCATGTCAGACAGCAGTTTGTTGTACTGTAAAGGTAAAGGCATTCACCAAGCATTAGACCCCACCGATTTGATTCATATTCATGTTGGGATACATGCTTTATTTCAATGAACAATATTACATTAAGGCTACTTGTTACTGAGTGCACCATCCTTGAGTTGGCTGATAAAACACACTCCTGGAGCTCATCACTCGGGTCCAACAAATGCCATAGTCTTTACTTTAATGCTACTATTTCAAAATCATAAAACACAGGCACACAAGCAAAAAAAGCAGCTTTCTCTTGCTAAAGTAGGAAATCAGATTCAAAAACAAACTAAGTATGTTTCTGCCTTGTGCTAATGGTATACCTTCTTATAAAATGTCACCTTTTTATTATAGTCACATTGAACTTTATGTGACAGTAAAATCTCAATTGGCATCACCATAGGAACAACAAAAGAGTCTGCAGGATAACGTCGCCTATTTAATTAAGCTAGATGAGTTTTTCCATAGTTCTGATGCATCTCAGTAATTAAACCTCCCCCAGATCACATAATTAGCTATTTGCATTAAACGATCTGGCCACAGCGATGAATTTAAATATTTCCTCCCCCCCAACAGTTTCTGTGTTTTAAGGTTAGTTGGCTCAGATCATTAATGATGAATGGTGCAAAAGTTTGAACGTCTCCATGATGAAATCATTGGGAACCAGTTCAACATGTGTTTAGAGTTTCACTTCATTTCTCATCCCTTGAACCTGTACCAGGTTAAACAGTTTCATATGGGTACATGCGTTGCAACACCATGTTTCGATTTTGAGTTTTTGCACCAAAACAAGGCATCATATGTCTACAGTTTCCTCTCCTTCATTCCTCTAACCTACATTTGCAAAAACTAAAAGCATTTGCTTCACACCTCCTTTAGTTTTTCAGGGGACAGTGCAGCTCTCTCGATGTCACTGAGCTTTTTAATGATGCGTTTGACTGATGCGTCCTGGAAGTCAGTGGTGTCGTACTGACGGGCCATCAGTCCATACTTCAGCGTGTGATTGGACAGCTCCATGTTCTTCGTAAGCTAGAGCAGGATAACGAATATAAGTAAGAGTAGTTCCGTTTTTACAGTATGTCAAGTGAAGCAGATGATTGGATGGATGGATGATTGGTTGAAAAGTTGCAGGCCGACAGGTATTTAGGCGATAGAAACATGCATACATGGGTTGATTAATGACATGAACAATTATAGATGCAATACACGTTTTTTTTAAGCAATCATTTTATTGATTCCTTAATTTCGTGCACAAAAGCAAAAGTCCTTCACATCTGAGGGATGAATGTCAAATGCCAGCGGTGTTAGTGATCACGGATCAGTCCGAGGGTTTTACCATCTCCTGCTTATTGGCTTCATTGATGTCGGTGTTGTACGCCCAGGAGGCCTCGGTGTAGGCGTTCCACACCACCTCAGCTGTGCTGTTGTACTCGACCAGAAGCTTCTTCGCCTCAATCTCGTCCGTTTTCTTGTCTGGGTAAACAAGGACACGGGAAGTCAGATGAGATTCAGGATGTGCGCTGTAAATAAAGTTCCATCTAATTAGAGGCGGTGATCCTGGACAAAGATTTGAATTCGAAAGGCAAAAATACACCCCTCCCTTAAGTGCCCCTTCAGCAGCTCTCAGCATGATTTCTGATTGGCTGGAGTAGTGGAATAGAGTTGTGTGGTCCCAGCCACTTTGTTTGTTTCCCTGTTTACAGAGCCAGGACTGTGTAAACATCAGGTTTTTTTCCAGTGCACACACACACAAAACAGACGCTATTAGGCTGCAAGAAGACATTTGCTAAGTTTGACAAACTGCATAGGATTAAAATCACCAACTGCACCTGCAAGTATGAAAAATGCTGCCACATTTTAGCAAAAAAGAAAAAAGATGTGTATGAATTACAATTGGAATGTGCAAATACCACAGGACTTTCCTTTTGGAGCATTTTCTTCAAATTTCTGTTTGTGGGCATGCGAAAAAAAAATCTTGGACGTGGCATTTTATTCATCCATCCTGCACAGCAACCATTTCTGTTAACTCTTAGACAAAATCATCATTTTCCTTTAACTTTTCACTTTGACCAGTGCTCTCAGTGTCCCCTCTTACCAATATCCTCTGGGTAGCCTTCAGGGATGGGTGGGACCCAGTTGAAGTCAGGCCAGCCCATGGTCTCCTTCACATTTTGCTTTTCCAGCCACTTAATAATGGGTTCAAAGTATTTCATCAGTGAGTTGGCGTTCATCTCCCTGGTGCCTAAAGCATCCTGGAGCACGTCAGGCCAAGGTTTGGAGGAGCCAGCCTGAAGAACTTTCCTGGAGGAGGAAGAATAAAACTGCATTAAACCTCATATACTGTAGCTCCTGCTCCCTGCTGTAATGATGAGTTAAAGTAAGATCACATACTGTAAAATGGCCCCTGCTTCTTTAGACTTGTAGATGTCACATCTGTGCAAGGGACCAGTGTGTTTGGCTGCCTCGCACAGTTTTTCATGGAACTGGAACTGCAGGATGAAGCTGACGAAATACCTGCATGGGAGAGAATGGCTTTGTTATCTCTTGTGCAAGTGTGGCGTATTTCCTACCTCTTAATTTGCTTAAATCTAAATTAATCTAAAGAACTTCACTTGTTTTAGGTAATAATATACATTGGGATAGAATAAGTAACCTACAAATAAAGTAGTATATATTAAAATGAGGCCAAACTGCTGCAGCCAGGGTCAGAGGTCAAAGCCATATTTCCAGATTCTGCATGTTTTTGATACTTTTCAGAATAAAACTCTTTGTGCACAAGAGAAAACGCGATTTCTTTCATCAGCACATCCAGAAACAACACATTCATTCAAATATTTTCCAAAATATTTCTTTAAGTAAAACAAAGAATGTTCCAAGCGCAATTATTAAAAACAACCTACATCCTCTACATTTCTAGTAAAGATTTAATCATGTTACACACTTCTACACGCTATAGTTTCAACAAGCTTCTGTCATTCACCACCTCCTTAAAGAAACCAGCTGTGATCAGAGGCTTGTTTTATGCAACAAGCTTCCTGCCATTGTACGGTTATTGTATTGTTTATAATCACACTCAAGTGCCAGTATTCCAGTGCAGATTACAGCAAACAGCACTTTGATTCCCAGCTCTGCAACCATTCTTTTTTTTTTGGCCTTTTATTGAAACATAGAGAGACAGGAAACATGAGGAGAGAGAAGGGGGTGGTTATGACATGCAACATAGTTCCCTCAGCCTGAGAATCAAACTGTGGGTGTTGCGGTATGCGCCTCAACCATTAGGCCATTAGGGCGCCGCTCACCAGCCATTCTCTTTGTTCCCATATTTCCCCAGTGTCCTCATATGTACTCCATGTACAGGCACGTACACAAACACTCACTTAGCATGCATGTACACTTAGAAGCCTTCATTTTATTGCATTTTAGGGGGAGGATTGCAATGCAAATGCTCTAATTTCTATTGCATTGGTTTTCCAACTCTACACTTATTAATGCATGAACATTATGATTTGCTTTAAAACCTGTGTAACAGGTGGGGTCCTACCCATATCTAGATTAAATACCAATAAAGCTATTTGTCTCATGCATTCTTCTTCTTTAAAGCACTATGGTAAAACTTTGCACTCTTTCTTTGTGCTACTGTGCAATCATTGCTATTTTATAGGTTTTTAATATGTTTTTTCTGGCTTGTACCTGTTTTTCTATGACTGTAAGCTACTGGACGCCTTAACTTCCCTTTGGCATCAATAAAGTAATTATTTATTTAACTGCCTATCTCTAAAAATGTCAATAGTCCGAGCTGATTGGCTTTTATCACTTGAGTTAAACAGTGGTGTATCTGGAACAGGAAGCTACCTGATGTATGGGGTGTTTCCAGGAATGTGGTATTTTGCTCCAGCATCAAAGTGGTCCGCTGTACGCCTGGTGGGAGGGCAGATGCCTTGGTATTTTGTCCTTTAAAAAGAAATAAGGAACAGATGAATTTAGAACACGCTGGCACGGCTTCTATAAAACACCATATCCATTCAGTGTCAGCCGGGATCTGTCTATTTCCAGTAACACCTCACTTTAGAGTCTGGATACCAGCCAGTTCAACCACAGTCTTCTACTATTACTACAGTGGAGATCCACTTCATCTGTTTGTCTACATTTAAATCACAAAGTCACTGTATATCATTGATGATTGATTATTACTATATTATTGATTATATAGTCACCAGACAGATGTTTTACCGGGAGAACCATTGAACACTTTTAAACAAACATTTCATACTGTTCAGTTTCAGCTAAAATGGGCCACTACTACAACATGTATAGTACGTTGATTGTCACGTAAAGTTAGTGCAACTCAAAGTAGTGGACTACTTAGCTTCATTTGACCTATTTTAGCTGATGAGATGGCCCATTTTACCTGATGAGATGGCCCATTTTACCTGATGTGATGGCCCATTTTACCTGAAACTGCTCATGCAAAAATAAAATTGGCACAGCGGATGTTTCAAGATCTGTGTGGCCTAAATATTCACATTTCATCACATAATTCTAACACAAAATGATCAGAAACAGTCATTATTATCTATAAATATACATGGAAAAGGCAGATTTGGTATTGTGTTATTTTCCCAAGCGATTTACAATAAAGTGGCCCAGTTTACCTGATGTCACCCTATTTGAAATCCTGGCTCTTGGCCCATGGACTAATATTAAGCCTTTGTATGAAAACCTACCTGAGATGCCACCAGTCAGCGTTATACCGACTTTGAGGAGTGTGTCCACTGAACACACCCCATCTCCACTGGTCAATGAGGTAGCCGAATGGAAGGAAGGCGATCTTCTCCAGAGCCATCATCATCAGGTAGTTGATATCAGTTTCTAGGGGGAAACAGTGCAAAAGCTTTTAGTTTCTCGTGGTCTTTATTGACAATAAAGATCTTGTGTCCATTTTTTAATTAGTCTCTTCACCTTCGTCATTGGTCACATTATCCAACAGTCCGATGCTTTGCAGATGTTTGGGTGTGGAAACAGAGAGAGACAAAACGTCGCCGATGGCCTCGTGAAAACCAGGGTTGGCTCCACGACGATAACCCACAGGTAGGTCTTTATACTGCAGGTAATACTGGACATGTCCCATCTCATGGTGAACGGTGAACAGCTGCTCCATCGTCACTGTGGTGCACTGCTTGATCCTGAAGGAGAAAGAAAACAGCCGTATAATGATGCTCTTTGATCTAATTTTACACTGTAAAATGTTGCTGTAAAATCTGTGTTAAACAGTAATGTTACTGTAACAGAAAATACAACAGATTGATGTATATTTTACAAAGGAAATCACAATAGTCAAAGATTGCAACTGAAATCACAGTATTAATTGTTTTATTTGACAGTTAATCATCTAATACTGTAATTACAACTAAAATAACAGTATTTAATTGATTTATATTTTATAATCAATCACCCAATACTCTAAATACAAATTAAATTATAGCATTTTATTGATTTTATTGTAAAATCAATCACATTACAATGTAAATGCAACTGAACTCACTGTGTTAATTATTTTTTTTTTTTTTAATTTTACAGTTAATCACCTAATACTATAAATACAACTAATACCACAGTATTTTTATGGTAGTATCAGTTGTATTTACAGTATTACATGATATATTTACATGATAACTATAGTTAATCATGTAATACTAAAATCACACAGTATCAGTTGTTTTTTATTTTACAGTTAATCACATAATACCATAAATACAACTAAAACCACAGTATTTATTTTTTTATTATAGTATTAGTTGTATTTATAGTATTACAAGTAAATATCACAGTATTTAATTGATTTTATTGTATAATAATCAGCCAATACTGTAAATACAACTGAAATAACTGTATTTTTTCTTTACAGTTAATTACCTGTAAATACAATTATAGTATTTAATTCATTTTTACTGAAAAATGTATTACCCAATACTGAAAAATACAGTATTTTTAATAATACTCACAGTAGTAAAGACACAATACTTAAACTAGTATATAAGTACACTACTGCCAGTCAATTACAGTAAATTTTAAGATGACGATTTTACATGTGTAACAACAACCTGTGTTAGTATAACTCTAATACCTCACCTGTAACTGAACTAATTTTACCTGAAGTCTTTACGGTTGTAAAAGTCCCAGGCAGAAGCGTGGCAGACCACCTCTCTACCGTCATCAGGCTTCATCAGCATGGATCCCTCCCAGAACTCATCAGGCATCGGCATCAAACCCAGAGAGGTGAAGAACTCCTCAGCAGTACGGAACATGCGGATGGCATCATAGCCCTGAGGAAAGATTTTAAATAAGTGCTATTTTATACTAATATAACCCCATGAAAACAGACAAGTAGTTGGTTTTTAAGTAAACTTTTAAACGTTAGTGTATTTTCATTTATCGTACAAATAATCATCTAATAACTGAACTGAAATTACAGCGTTTTATAGATTTTTATTGTAAAATTATATGGTAAAACACTGTAAATACAACTGATGTCACAGTATTTTTTTATTTTACAGTTAATCACTGAAATCACAGCATGTATTGATTTTAATTGTAAAAATGTATTGTAAAATACTGTAAATATAACTGATGTCACAGTATTTAATTGATTTATATCTTACAAGTAATCATCTAATACTTTAAATACAACTGTACTCACAGTATTTAATTGATTTTTTATTGCAAAATTGCATTGTAAAATACTATGCAAACAAGTGAAATCACAGTATTTAATGGATTTCTATTGTAAAATACTATACAAACAACTGAAATCACAGTATTCAATTTATGTTTATTGTAAAATTGTATTGTAAAATACTGTAGATACAACAGTATTTATCTTACAATTAATCACCTAATACTGTAATTACAACTGAAATCACAGGATTTAATTGATTTTTATTGTAAAATTATATTGTAAAATACTGTGAATACACTTATCACAGTATTTGATTTATTTTTTATCTTGCAATTAATCACCGAATACAACATTAATTGATTTTTTGGTGTTTTACAGTAAAGATACAGTACTGTAAACAGTACTACTGTTAGTACCTTATATAAGGTATAAGGTGACGATTTTACATGTGTATCAACAAGATCTGCCACCAGTATATGAACTGAAGGTTTACAATCTTGTATTAGTAAAATTAACATAATACCTCACATAATTTGACCTTCTATTTGAGAGACCCCCCTACCACCACACACACACACACACACACACACACACACACACACACACACACACACACACACACACACACACACACACACACACACACACACACACACACACACACACACACACACACACACACACACACACACACACACACACATACTTACTTGTTGAACCATTTTATCGGTCACATCCATGCTGGGTTTGTCAGGAAACGGGATCATCATCCCATATATATTGTTCCAGGACTGGGCCCACATATTTCCTGTAGTGTGAGGAAGACAACACACTTAAGCAACAATTCTACCTTGTTATGGGATACTCTACTAACAAGGACTGTAGGAAATGCCTGAGCACATTCACAGTAATGAGATAAACACATTCACAAAGCTTTCTATGGTGTATCTACATTCATGATTGACCTATTGATGTTTTCATAAAATAATTGTGCAATACCAAGTATGTTTTTGACATAGAACTGTTGTGTTGTACCTAGAAGGTGAGCAGGGATGGGTCCTTTAAGGTTGATGTACTTGGAACCGTACTGGTTGTAGAGTTTGCGGCGCGCAAAGGCGTGAAGGTGGAGGTAGAGGGGCTCAATCTGCTTATACAGTTTCTCTATGACGTCTTCAAAGTTTTTAGTCTCATACATAGAGCGCCAGTCATCTCCAGTGTCTTTATATCCTAAAAAAAAAAAACCTTCATGTTTATTCATCTGATTTTCACTCAAAATCAACAGAAAACACATAGGAAACGTCACAAAAATGATCAAAGAAATAGATGTGGCTTGATAGAAATGCAAGGAATAAGTTGCTAAAGTGGTACTAAACGTTGAATATTTCCAAAATTTACAGAAAACCTACTGGAAATTTTCCTCCCCTTTGCAATTTTTCATCCCACATGCAATTTTCACATTTGCATGTGAGATGCATTTAATATGGCATTAAATATATCAAAAATCCCCCAGGTGAACTTACCATGAAAGTGTCTGGAAATTTACCTGAAATTTGCCAGAAATTTACAGAAATTTTACCAGAAATTTACTGGAAATTTACTGAAAACCTACTGGAAATTTTCCTCCCCTTTACAACCCTATTCATCCCACATGCAATTTTTGCATTTGCATGTGGGATGCATTTAGCTTGCAAATATTGAATAAAAAAGTATTCATACAGTAGTTAGCTAGTAAGTCAGGTGTTAAATATATCCAAAATTGCCCAGGTGAACTTACCATGAAAGTGTCTGGAAATTTACCAGAAATTTACAGAAAATTTTACCAGAAATTTACTGGAAATGTTCTGCCCCTTTACAACCCTATTCATTCTTAGCATTTATCATTTGCACTCTGAATCTTGTTAGGTTTAATATTCCTGTCAGTGGCCCTAATTAGGGCAAAAGACCTGGACTTGGTCTGTTGATTTTTCTTCTTCTTGTGCTCTCAAGTCCAAGGTCAAGTGCTTGGACAAGGTACTTACCATCAGCTTGAGAGGCTTTGTTGCTAAGCGCCACAAACTTGGGGTACTCCTTCCCGATAGGTACACCTGAATTATTGTGCCAGCCCTCCCAGGCGTACAGCAGCTTCTTATAGCTCCTGGAGTTGGCCATTATCTCTGTGAGCTCTGAAGAATGAAAAAAAAAAAATCACATCACAAGTCAGGGATGATTCACCGGCCACATTTATCATATGTGGGAATAAAACACCTCATCTGCCAGTGAAATAAGGAAATTCTATCTGAATTGTGGTTAATTTTTTGCCACATTTTGTACAGTCGTCCAATGGGCTGGAGGTTTTTCCTACAACAGTTAAGGCATATCAGCATTTCAACGACTCTTTGCTCTTTCCATTTATCTTCAAAGTACCAGAAGTAGGAAATGAAGGTGAGGAGAAAAGGAAGGTCAAAGAAGATGGAGGAAATCGTCGACTGTAGTCTGTTATTGTAAAGATAATGGATGTCTAATGTTTTTTTTTTTTTGCGTACCTTGAGGAACCCTGTTCCACCCTTGGTTATTTCCACTGATAATTACCACCAATAATCATTATGTTAACAACTAACACCCTCCGGGCCTCTTTTGTCATTACTGCTTACGTTGGCAAGAATTCTTCCCATTTGACAGTTGTTGCTGATGAAGTCCATTGTTCACAGCACTTTTGTTTTTTACTAATGGGCACATCCATAGCACTTCCTTTGGAGACCTCTTTGCGGTAACTTTGCCCATCCTTCCTGTTTCGTTTTCCAAGAGCTGATTAGATATTGGCCACTTGTTTTTCTTTCTAGACTTCCCCTCTGAATTGTTATTCGTTTTCATGTTCCTCAACCTCTCAAATGTCTCTGGTGACACATGAATTTAGCTCATTTACTCACCGGGTTCAAGGCTCCAGCATTTGCTCTTGTCTGGACACACCTTGGCCGTTGAATACAAACTGTCCATGGTGCTGAGAATTGTGTTATACTGCGGACAAGAAGCAGATATTTATAGTAAATATTTGATGCTGATAGAGCGACAGAAACCGTATCAGACATGGCCTGATTGAGGTTTAGGAAACAAACCTCCTTCCTTTCTATCTCAGGGAGGTTGGCAGATCCCAGAACCTTGATCTTGTCCATCAGTTTCTTCTCTTGAGGGTCTTTGAGAATATCTGGAGAGAAGGTCTGCTTGGCCTTTAACCCCCATGCTGAAGTGAAGGCCTGCTCTTCAAGGGATGCTTCTACCTAAAAAGACAAGAGGAGGAAGAAATAAATGACCGTGACATATTGGATCTCCCCAAGCACAGATACAGTACAAATACAGAGGTCAACATTCTCTATATACACTACTGTTCAAAAGTTTGGCGTCACTTAGAAATTTCACCAGATGGATGTTTTACCTGATGAACTATTGAATACTTATTACAGAAACATCTAAAACCTGATGTCGCTATGGAAACAAACCTGATAAACCCATGGAGACAATATTCTGCCCAAGTCATCCTTTTAATATAAGGTTTGCAATCATGTATTATTTTTGTCTCAATGGGCTTGAATCAGAGCAAAGTCCCCTGTAAAAAATTCCTAGTCCCAAAGAGGTATTTGCTTTATTAGATAGGGTGATATCAGATCAGAAACAGTTGTTATTAATCATAAATACAGATGGAAAAGGCTTATTTGGGATTGTGTTATTGTCCCAAGCGATTTACTAAAAAGTGGCCCCATTTACCTGATCCTATACAATACATTGACATACACATAATTTACTATTTATATCAATTCAAACGTCCAAATCATAGCCTATTATTGATGGATAATTCATGACCTTTAAATATTAATTGCATGTCCTTGTACATGTTATCCAAGGCTACATTTACAGCAGGTTACAGCATCTCTATTGTTTATCCGTTGATGCATCTAGAGGCTACTTTAGAGTTTATTGTTAAACGTGTTCTCTTTTCTATGATGTAGAAAAAACAGCCGCCATAAATGACTCCACATATTTCCTCTTTAAGTGGAATATTTCTAATAGAATAACTGTTATAACCCACGCGTGTAATTTATTTCCCTCGTGAACTGGTCACATTATATCCAGACTGATTTCTGGTATGAATAGCTTCTGCAGAGCTGCGTTGGGTTGGTTTTATATATCTACAACATGTCAATCATCCTGTGACTTGACATGTTCCCTGACAGCTGCACCAACACATCTTTCTTCTGGGATCAATAAAGTCCATCCATCTATGGAGACAAGGACAAAACAGCAAATAGGTCAAGGATAATAGTTTAGTCTCTCAGAACATATGTTCTTCACCCTGGAAGGTCATGGACATACATGTTCATAGTCTATAATGACAGTGTGAATAGTGTGTGTTGCACATTAACAATACTACTGTATTGTTATCTATACTATATAATTCAACCATGCACACAGTGAAAGAGACTTTTGCAAAACACTAAATACAAATTGCATCATTCATCACACCACTATTCACTTGGAAAACACAGGATTTCACAATGCAACACCCTGAATACCGATCGGTATCATTCATGCCTCAACTGTTCAAACTTTATGGGCAAAACACTTAAAATAAGGTGTCAGAAGATGAAAAGAGGCCTCAAGTAACCTCAACAGGAGGATTTGTAGTTCTAGTCTTTGGAGGCCTATGAAGATCACTCTCTTTTTGCAGACTTTTATTTATTGATGTTTATTCAGTAACAAATACACATTTCCTTTCTTACATTTCTGTATTGGAGTACAGATTTCATCATTATATCCCCAGATGAGTTTTCTGTGGCTTTTGTGAAATAGGAACATCTCAATGATGTTTAGTCTGGTTGTGAATTTCTTCTAATTGGAGCTCTTTGAATAGACAAATGTGCATTTCATCCAATCGATATGATCTATCACGGCTTTTATACTGTATGTACCATAAATAGGAACCTATTTTGGGACAAAAAAACATTAACTTTTCTGGAGGTAGTGTTTTAGATCGATCACACCCGAGTGTAATTGATGCTCTGAAGATATTCTTATGATAACTGTGTGTATTGTTCTGGTGGAAAGAATCACTGTAGACTTTTGACCGAGTGGTTTACTGGTTTCTCTTTTGTGTTCAGAGAAATTGGGAAAGCCACAGTTCATGGAAATGTGATTAAATATTCGTGGGAAACTCCGCTGCAGCTGTGTGTTTTATATCATGTTTCGCTTTGCCACATTTGGGGAAAATGAGTAAGCTGCCCACACGCTCACAGCTTCATAGAACTATGATTAAAAGTGGCTTTTGGCGTCTAATCGGACTTCTGATCCACAATGCAGTCTATGGGAAAAATGCTTTTTGGGTCACATTTGTTGCATTACCACAAGTGGCCACTGGGAAAAATCTGCAATTTTTCTTCTGCAGCCGGCTTTCTTGGGTGTTTTTGTCCTGGAACTCCAACATGAGGGGGGTGGAGCATGCACACATGCATTGTCTAGTTTAACTCTGACTAAAGCATATACATGAACGTCCAATCACATAATTAGGATGTCTGTATTGGACTTGGAGAACTCTGATATTAGCTGCACTTCCGTTGGATTGAGGCAATCATTTTTTTTTGCAAGGGTCATGTAAATGTACTGACTAATGTTAATGCAAGAGTTAGCATGTTGCAATGAGTTAGCATCTTGCTAGTTGACGCATTCTGATAAAACCTCCTTCCTGCCATGTTTCCATTGAAGCTCCTCTCTTATCTGTCTTTTTCTCAGCATTCATTAAATACAACAGGCTGTAGGAGGAAGAACTGTTGACAGCGAGCTGAAGTATTAACTCTGACCTTTGTGCTCATCTTCACAGTCTGTCTTTTCTCTCAATCATTTTTTTACAGCCTGCACCCATCCAGATAATCACATTCTCAGCCAAAGAAACACATGAAGATACGTGGAAAATAAAGCATTTCAGCCTTAATACATTATACAAGCTGCAGTGTAACTGCTCTATTTACACATCTTACTTATTCACCATTTGAACTTGCCCCTAGGACACAGAACAAATAGACAGTAGAACTGGTTCTATAACAAACAACCTAACCAAGCTCAGACGTTTGAACCGTTAATATCAGAATCTAAATTATTCTGTTTTTCCTTAAATACAGTATGTGGATCCAGCATTTTCAATTGTAGTTTGTAGAGCGAAATGTTCCCAAAATGGATGTATAGAATGAAACCAATTGCTTGAACTAACCACTATGTGGGAAGTTCTCAAATTTTAACATTCAAGTCACATAGGTTTGGCAATATGCAGTGAAATTGCAAAGAGAATGTGCCCCAGGGCTGAGTGTGACACTAAAAAAAGGCAGATTTCAGTCCACGGTTCAAAGGAACGTCAGTTTCTCATCGAGTTTTACTCCACAGTATTATTACTAGAAGCCTGTGAAACTGATCTTCATTCTGTTTGATGCTTACTCTGGCAGGCTGAGCCTCATTTGGACCAAGACCAAATCATGCCATGCTCACCTCTGAAGTTGCAGAGGCTGATTCAATATAATGGACTCACAGTGCAAGATAAGTGGAATACCATCATTAGAAAGCAAATCATAGAAGTAATTCTCATTCCCTGTCAGCCTGACTGGCCACGGCTGCCAGATGAGATGGGGCTCAGCAGTCTGACTCACTTTGATCCCATCTTTGAACTGTCCAGATAAATAAAGGTGTTCATACATGGCAAGAGCTCCTCTTTCACCTTACATCCCCAACACATTCTGCAGCATGACCTGGAAGTTCAGCATGTGAGGAGACTAGTCCCCAAAGTAGTGTAGTGAAATCTTGTTGCAACAGCTGTCCAAGCACATGCAGGAAAAACAAAAAAAACTAGGCTCCATTTGATAAATATGCTTTCATGAGTTTGCACGACTGGGTAAACTGGATAAGGATGGAAAAAGATCAATATGCACATGTTAAAAGTGGTTTTAGGAAGTTTTTGCTTGTACAATGTGAGGGTCTAAGGGTCTGTAGAAACTGTGATTTGTAAAATTTGGGCTATACAAATAAAATTGACTTGAGTTTTTTGCCAAAGACAAGTATCGTAAATACTCTTTCACACCTCTGCAGTTCCATTGGGTCCTGCATCTGTCTGGCTTTACTTTTAACAATATCCTCTCTCCTTCCTCCTTACTGTCTATGCACATGTTGAAATCTATTGATTTTACACCGTCTCATAGCATGCCTCTAAACAGCCTTATTTTGAAAGTGTTGCAAAAGAAAAGGCATTTTATTGACCGCAAATATTGCCACGATGGGCCATAAAAATTTCTAAACTGCCTCCTCCAGTGAGTGAAACTGATCTAGGCAGAGAGTATCATGAAAGAGATGGCTTAAACAAAGACAATCACGAACAGAATAGCATGCAAGACCCCCTATAAAGGTATTCAAAACTTGAAAACGTTTGGCACCGCAGGCGTTCCGATTTGTTTTATATTTTCAGTAACACCCAAGCTGTGTTGGCTGCGCCTGGAGGAAACTGAGCATGTAATTCTGGAGGGAGATGAATAGGAAAGATCTCCAAGTCAAGCAGACTCTGTTCCACAGAAACCCTTTCAGCATGCATGCATTTGTTGAAGACAAGGTGCCAAGGTGCTGGCAAGAACTGATTTGGACAGGTCAGTTTCATGCCAAAAATAAAATAAGAAAAGCTAAGTTAGATATCACTCTCTGAGTTTAGGACTTGTGTAGTTGTCTTACCTGGAGCTTGGAATTGTGGTCCGTTAAGTTGGTGTTGTAGGTCCAGCTAGCAGAGACACTTTGGAATAACACCTCTTCTGCAGTACGGTTGTAGTCATCGAGGAACCTTTGTGCGTCCACAGTGCTGTTAACATATGCCCCTGGCTTCCAGTGTTCTCTCAGAGCCTCAGAGAGTCCAAAGACTAGCAGCAGCAGCAGCACTGACCACAGAGACCTGTCCACACCAGTGCCCATAGCTAACCCCCCAACCAACGGCACTGTGCAGGAGAGAAACTGGAAAGCAGAAGAGTTGGGAGCAAAGGGCTAAAAATACACTTGTTCCAACGTGAAGTGAGAGAACTGTACACCTTCCCCCCCCCTTCCCCGGAGTTGTTGTCTCATCCACTCCTTTCACTGCTCCCTTCTTTGCCTCCCAGCCTGGCTGCTGGTGAAATGCACAGAAGCCAAGGCAAGCTTCTTTTTAAGTGCCAGTTTTAACCCAGCCCACACTCTGCAGCCTTCCCTCTCACCACTTTACATATCCCCCCCCAACCATCCCCAATTCCCCCCTCTTACGTACTCCTATCTCTTCTCCCTCCCTTGGGTTTCCCAGCTTGCCAAGGTTCGGATGGTTGTCGATATCTCTGATCAGATGAGAGATAAGAAATGACAAACCTACAGCGGTATTCCTGCCTGTAGAGTGGCAGCTCCTCAGTAACTGGCACTGTGGTGTCGGGGAGGGACTCTACATACTTTCAGCTCTCAGTTCCCTCCTTCAGCTTAGTGAGAACAGAGGGAGGGGGGAAGTATAAAGACCGGGGGGGAAAATGGAAGGGCTAGAGCTCACCTTGAATCACATCTTTCATACAGAAGTCGGGCTTTATACGGCATAGCTCTCTCTCTAATTGAGGTTAGAAAATTATATGAAATCATCTCAAATGGATCCAGTCTGTTTTCTCTTGTGGTCAGCAGTTAGTCTAATGGAAAGTGCCCCATTAGTGAACAAAAGTCTGCAAAAACCTTAGAAAAAGAAGAAAAAAAATTAAATGGATGTCACTATTGTTTGGGATAACAGTTGACAGGTCTCCTTTTAGGAATAAGGAGGTCCACAGCTGTCAAACAACGGAGTGATTTTCAAGCTGTCTCTATTCTTGGTGTCATTATAGCAAAAATCCAAAATGCAGTCATAATATACTGTAGCTTGTACCATAAAATATTTACTAATTATCATACAGACTCCAGCTTTCACACCTGCAAACGAACCAAAATTGGTCCGATTGACGTTTCATCAATGACTCACGATGGAGCGACATGTTAGCACCTTGCTACTTGCTCTTATCTTCATATATTGGCCTTTTTTTGGTAAAATATCCAATATATCCACATAGTGTGTCATTTCAGGCAGAAGAGATGCTATTTCACTAATTAATGAGGTCATATGGGATGAAGATTGGTCCAAAGACCCACAAGTTAGCTATGACATAATTAGTTTGGACCAGACTTTGAGTTCTCAACAGAGGTTTGTCATTTGGAGTCAAGTGGACTGAGACCACCTCTTTTTGAAGGTCTTGGTCCATTTTATTTAGTGACTGATGCTTTACTTGTGAAATAGAGCTGCAACAATTAGCTGTTTAATCGATTAGTTGCCAACTTTTACATTAATCTCCAACAATCTTGATAATCAATTAATCGATTTGACTGATTTAAAGAAGAAAACGTCCAAATTCTCTGATTTTAGCTTCTCAAATTTGATTATTTTCTGGTTTCTTTATTCTTCTATAAAAGTAAATTGAGGATATTTGGGTGGTGGACTGTTGATCTGGACAAAAAAAAGACATTTTAGGTTGAATCATTGTTTTATGAACCAAACAACTAATTGATTAATCCTTTCAATAAATAATCATTTCAATAAATTATTTCACTATCAAAATAATCAAGAGTTGCAGCGCTAGTGTGAAAGCATATTTAACCAACATGCAATTTCTTGCTTCCTCTATACACTCATTTAAAAAGGGTGGTCCCCACAGTGAAGGTATTTGTTGGAGGACCCCACAGTGTCAGATAAATGAGTCTGCATCTGTGTGTGTGTGTGTACCTGAAAGCAACAGTATGTGCACTTCAAACCCATCTGTAAAACATGGACCTTGGTACATATAAGAACGGTCAATGCAAATCTAGAGGTCGCTGGGTCTCATTTATCAATAAGGAAATCTGCAGGTGTGCACGAGGTGCATATGTGACTTACAACCTTTACAACCCTGTTGTTGTCAGTACATTTGCATGAAAAATGGATTAGCACTGGAGTCCTAGGCACATCTTAGTAAATGAGAATGTGTGTGTGGTATGTGTGTGTGTGTGTGTGTCTTATGAGGACCTATTCATGTCCTACACTTGAAGGAATGAGAAACATGTACATGCACTTTCTGGATACAATAACAGAGTAAACAGAATTGCTTTTAATCCCAAATTGAGCTTCATCTTCCTGGAATCCTCTGAGGAAACAGAATGAGGTTACACAGTGGATAAATGAAGCCATATCAAATCTTATGATGGACTATAAACAAAGCACATTACAGCGTTTGGAGAAAACACACATGACATTTTTGGCCTTCTCTAACCGACAGGAATACATTTTTTAATGGCAGTTATTTACTTAATGGCGTTTAGTGGAGTAAGACAGTGCACATTAATCAACATGTCGGCAATAAGCAAAAACGTAAAATGGAATTGGCGCAATTTCTAGATTACATCCGTCGTCCTAAAACACAAACAATGGAAAATACATTAACTAACTTAAAAAAACAACCACTTTGACTTTAACTGACACATTAAGATTGACGCAATATCTGCTTTTAAGTTGATTTGGTAAACATGTTCCACTCTAGTTCTGTTCTGCTTTCTGCCAACTCCAATGGGAAATGGCTCTTGCAAGTTGGATTTGTTTTTTTTTTCCTTTCTCAGTGAAAACAGCTGGAAACAACTCATGACGGCAGCGAGGGTGAACTTAAACAAGTAAAGCTGCAGCCAGTAAAACCAAACCATTATCTTAAAGACAGTAAAATGTTCTGAGTGGGGGAGGGGAACCACAGAAAGACAATTTACTGTAGGTTCATAACTTAGTTATTTCTGACTTTTTAAATATGAAAACATTGATTATAGCAGCTTTAAATGTATGTTCACATTTCAATATGACAAATGTTTGCAACTTCCGTGCATTTATCATCCTAAACTGTGCAAAACTGTCTGGAAAATTATACTATTCTGTCATTAATTATAACAAAAATGCCTCAGAACTTGGTACCAGGTTGTTTAACTCTCTTAAATAGGTTATACTAATAATTAAAGCTGCAAGCAGCACTGATGGAACAATGCCAGACCACCAGGGGGCAGTAGCACTGTAACAAAATGCAATAGAGTGTTAAAAAACACTCAAATACTACAACTCTGGAAAAAAATAAGAGACCACTGGGATTTTTTTTTCTGAAATCAGCATCTCTACAGGTATTCCAGCCATTTCTGTTGAATTCCAACACATGAATTCTGCTTAAAGAGGAACCAGGAGTGGAATAAAGTCACCCAAGAACAATGGAAACGACTGTGGAGAGCATGAAAGATGGGATTAAAACTAAAGGTTATTGCACCAAATATTGATTTCTGAACTCTTCTTCAGTGTAAACATTAGTATTATGTTGTTTTATGATGAATTTGATCTTGTTTCTTTGCATTGTTTGAGGTCTGAAAACATTGAATCTTTTATGTTATATTGACCATTTGTCATTGTCTGCAAATAAATACTCTAAACGATAATATTTATATTTGGAATTTGGGGTAAATGTCAACACATTACTAGGGCTAACGTCCCCTTATTGGGCGGTTCGGAGGAACACTATCTGATTGATTGATTGATTGGCGTTTTCCAGCCTTTGAACGGACAAAAAAATCCCTATAAGTAGTAAATTCAGAAAAAAATGATAATTTTGCAGTGGTCTCTTATTTTATTCCAGAGCTGTTCATACTCAGGCTAACGTCCCCTTATTGGCTGGTTTATAGGAACTCTATCTTCTTTGTCTACTTGTCTGGCATTTTACAGTCTTTGAAATGGCATAAATTTAACCACACATAAAAAAAAGATCATTTTCCAATGGTGTCTTATTTGTTCCCAGAGCTGTACATACCTGGGCTAACGTCCCCTTATTGGTCGGTTTGTAGGAACACTCTTCTTTGTCTGCTAGTTTGGCTTTTTCCAGCCTTTGAAATGACAAAAAATCCCTATAAGTAGTAAAATCAGAAAAAAATGATAATTTTGCAGTGGTCTCTTATTTTTTTTCTGGAGTTACTCAGGCTAACGTCCCCTTATTGGCTGGTTTATAGGAACTCTATCTTCTTTGTCTACTTGTCTGGCCTTTTCCAGTCTTTGAAATGGCATCAATTTAACCACACATAAAAAAAAGATAATTTTCCAATGGTGTCTTATTTGTTCCCAGAGCTGTACATACCTGGGCTAACGTCCCCTTATTGGTCGGTTCGTAGGAACACTATCTTCTTTGTCTACTTGTCTTTCCTTTACCAGCCTTTGAAATGATAAAAACATCCCTATAGTAGTAAAATCTGAAAAAAAAGAGATAATTTTACAGTGGTCTGCTGCTTTTGTTGTCACCAACAAGCTAAACATTCATCTAAAGCCTGAACTCTGACTGGTGGCTTGTGTTAGATCATTGAACTCAGTTATACTTTAAACAAGAATTAAAACAAAGAGCCATGATGAGAGCATTGAAGAATGTGTAGCATCGTTCCTCTTGGTGGGTTTCTTTAAATCTACAGTAACATTTTCCCTGAAATAGCATTTGTGTATTTACAGGACATGAAAATAGCACTCGTAGCCATGACGCATGTATTTATATAAGTTCTCTCTGACCTTAAATAACTTAAACTTCATGCCCTCAGTGACCTGATGATATAAACGGATCCACCGAGTCTGTGGTGGATTTAATTTGTGATAGAACAAAAGTGGCTGTAAATCATTCCATAACCAGAGACCATAGATTACCAGATCCATCCATGATGCCACACACACACACACACACACACACACACACACACACACACACACACACACACACACACACACACTCACGACTATAATGATATTTAATTTAGATTTAAGCTGTTTGTGTGATTATTTAATTGGCTCCTTTATAATAAACATCTTACACAATATATTCTTCATGTTCTATAATGATCCTCAGTGGGATTTGTATTATTTCATGGACAAATAATTGACCTTTGACCTCTTATAAATAGAAAAAAGATAAAAACTATGAGATAAAAACTCAAAAGGATGAGCTAAAAAGTCAAATTGCAATAAAAAGTGCAATAAATTTGATTTTGTTTCTTAAAACAAGATTAAAATGTCTTTTTTTATAAAGATGAATAATTGATCTTTGTATCTTATTAATCATTGAACTATACTAAACATTTATCTTATTTAAAGTTATTTTTCCTGATTTGGGTCAGTTTGGTCTCGTTTTAAATGTTAAATGATGTAGTTTTACTGTAGTAAAACACAATTTTAGATTATTTGTTGTCTCTATAACAGCAACATCAATAGATTCTGACTCTTCTGTCGTCACTGAACATGTTGGACATTTATTTTATTCCAGGTTTAAATCAATAACCTTTGTGTTTATAGAGATATTTAACATTTATTATCATTTACAGCAGGAAAACTGATAAATCAACCTGGAGTTTAAGTAACTCGATGTCCACATCACATCAGGTTCTGACCTGGAGGCTGTTTATGACTCAGTGCTGAGATGTTTATTTATTTATTTGTTTATTTTTACATCAGATGCTTGAAGTCGTCTGTTAAATAGTTAAATTAGTGTTAAAACCTGAGGATGAAACATCCAGATGTTTATAAATGTTAGATTAACTCATCAATATGATAATGAAGCTGGTTTATGATCATTTTAAAATCAGAACTGAGTTTTTTTTGGTTATTGATTCTATTTCTCATTGATCAATAATCAATAATCAGACACTTGACTGAA
The DNA here is from genome assembly GCA_030544235.1 of Lepturacanthus savala. Taxonomy (NCBI): domain Eukaryota; kingdom Metazoa; phylum Chordata; class Actinopteri; order Scombriformes; family Trichiuridae; genus Lepturacanthus; species Lepturacanthus savala. Next base: position 25,532,534 of record CM060471.1, on the reverse strand, counting down.
GCAGATTCATCCACTAACATGTTAAGATGTTAAAAACTAGAAAAATATAAAATATCCCTTTAATTTATATTTAGAACAGATAAAAATGAGATTAATTAGTGATTATTGATCATCTATAACTGATATTATACATTAATAGTGATTATTGATCATCTATAACTGATATTATACATTAATAGTGATTATTGATCATCTATAACTGATATTATACATTAATAGTGATTATTGATCATCTATAACTGATATTATACATTAATAGTGATTATTGATCATCTATAACTGATATTATACATTAATAGTGATTATTGATCATCTATAACTGATATTATACATTAATAGTGATTATTGATCATCTATAACTGATATTATACATTAATAATGATTATTGATCATCTATAACTGATATTATACATTAATAGTTATTATTGATCATCTATAACTGATATTATACATTAATAGTGATTATTGATCATCTATAACTGATATTATACATTAATAGTGATTATTGATCATCTATAACTGATATTATACATTAATAGTGATTATTGATCATCTATAACTGATATTATACATTAATAGTGATTATTGATCATCTATAACTGATATTATACATTAATAGTGATTATTGATCATCTATAACTGATATTATACATTAATAGTGATTATTGATCATCTATAACTGATATTATACATTAATAGTGATTATTGATCATCTATAACTGATATTATACATTAATAATGATTATTGATCATCTATAACTGATATTATACATTAATAGTTATTATTGATCATCTATAACTGATATTATACATTAATAGTGATTATTGATCATCTATAACTGATATTATACATTAATAGTGATTATTGATCATCTATAACTGATATTATACATTAATAGTGATTATTGATCATCTATAACTGATATTATACATTAATAGTGATTATTGATCATCTATAACTGATATTATACATTAATAGTGATTATTGATCATCTATAACTGATATTATACATTAATAGTGATTATTGATCATCTATAACTCATATTATACATTAATAGTGATTATTGATAATCTATAACTGATATTATACATTAATAGTGATTATTGATCATCTATAACTCATATTATACATTAATAGTGATTATTGATCATCTATAACTGATATTATACATTAATAGTGATTATTGATCATCTATAACTGATATTATACATTAATAGTGATTATTGATCATCTATAACTGATATTATACATTAATAGTGATTATTGATCATCTATAACTGATATTTTTATCAGTTATAGATTATTTATAACCTAAATTTGTTGACTTTGCTCTCAAATCTCACCAGATTGTTGAAATACTGAAATGACTCCAGTGTTTCACTCAGCCTGGTATCAGCACATTGATTTACAGCAGGTCATGATCATTAGGAGTCAATCAGTGTTTTCATTAACTTTGATTTCTTGCATAAGTGCAGTAATTAATGATTATAGCTTTATTATGTTCACATCAACAGAACCTGCTGTTGATAACGTGGTGACATTCCTGCTGATAAGATAAAACCTTATTTTAATGATGCCGTCATCGTACTCTGGACTAACAGACTCCTGTTGAGTTTTATTACAACTTTAACCAGAGAAGTCATGAAATTAAGGTTTAAAACGAGTCTATTAGGAGATAAATAGTGATTTCTTTAAAACAATGAGTAGTTCAGGGTCACAATGGGTTCATGTTTGGAATCAATGGATTAAAAATCCCACCACTGTCCTGCTGACAAACCTCTGCCCTGATAATCTGTGTCTATCACGTTAAAACAGAGAAGTACAGATATGTGTGGAGCCACACAGCAGATATATATACAAATAAATAGAGATAACATATCTCACAATCTACAGTTTTCTTGCTGATGTCTTTGGAAAAATGAGTCACGTGTCACGTGTGAATCACACGGAGCAGCTTTTTATTGGCGGTTCACATCCTCACGGTGATAGAAATGGACTGGGATGAACTGATGGGGTCAAACATGTGGCCCGGGGCCCAGAAGTGGCCCGTTGAAGGGTCCAATCCGGCCTCATGGATGACGAGTGTGTGGCAAGAAAAAAACATGATCCATTTCCTGTTTCTTCACAGAAATCAGAGATAAAAACATAAAATATTTACAGGTTTGATTAGTAAATGATTCATAAAGCAGGAGATAACTTCACATGCTGCTGAAAACACTAAAACACCTCATTTAATACAATTAGTCCAATATTGAGTTGTATTATCTTGAATTGGCTGATTATTTTGCAGATAATTTCAAGTTTTTTTTCCCTCAAATATGAGATAAAAAGACAGATTTATGGGATAAAATACAAACTTTTATTTGCAGAAAACAAGACTAAATTGACCAAACTCAATAAACTGAATTATCTCTAAATGGAATATGATATTTCAAGATAATTCTATGCTTTATTGGACTAATTGTACCAAAAACAAGACATTTTTACTTGTTAGGATCAGGTTGATAGTGTTGAAATAGCTTTATTTATTTATAATGTGTTTCTCTATATAAGAAGCAGTAGAGAAACCTATGTTATAATATATTATTTATCATGTGTTGTCATTTATATGTTATTAACTAAAGTGGGTTTAACACCATTGGTGTAAATCATGTGTTTCAGCCAGAAAAATCAATATAATGCATGAGAGATAAAGATGTTTACACCTTGGACTCAAAGAGAAATATCTGTTTTTTTTATATTCTGTTGTGAAAATGCCAGCAGCTCAAAACTAATAAAAGTTTGTGAAAGGGCAGCAGGTGCCAGCAGAATAATAGGAATCAGGCTCAAAGAAGCGTGGACCGAGACAATAAAACTGTCGCAAAGAGCGTTAACTTTATGTCTGTGTGTGTGTGTGTGTGTGTGTGTGTGTGTGTGTGTGTGTGTGTTGACAGTCTCCAGCACAATAATTGAATTTGGCTTTTCCTTTAATGGAACTCTGTGAAGTGAAGAGGAGGCTGTGATAGACCAGAACATCCAATCTGAACAAATAGGAAGTTGCACACCATTGACTGTGGATGCTGCTGCTGCTGGTGTGTGTGTGTGTGTGTGTGTGTGTGTGTGTGTGTGTGTGTGTCACTGCAGGATATAAGATAATACATACAACCATAAGTGCTTTATTACTTGTGTTTGTAATAAACTATTCCAGATTAGATTCATCTACATTTAAAGACAAATGTGCCGTTTTGCTAAATATATAAAATATTAACATGATGCATAAGAAGTGATTAAATTATAGGAAATTTACAATAATTCTAGACACTTTTAAGGAAAAATAACAAATGGAAAACACTTTTTTAATAATTTCTATTTTCTTGTTGGTTCCTTTTTCTGTTCTAAATAAAATAAAACACACAGTTTGAGTCTATTTCAACTATATTTTAATTAGTATTAATCCTAATTAACTCTAATCTACATTTAAAGCATGTGCTGCTTTGCTAAAGATAATGCAATAAGTAATAAAATGATTGGAATTTTACAATAATTCTATTATTTTTTACCATTTTACTACTCTTAAACTGTATTTTAATCACTATTTTATGTACTTTGCACAAACTATTCCAGATTAGATTAATCTACATTTAAAGCACATGTGCTGTTTTATTAAATACGTAAATTATTAACATGTTATTGCCTGTATAATAATAATTCCAGACAGACCTATTTGAAGATTTAAGGTAAATAAAACATGGAAAGCACTTTTAATTCTTAAAGCAAAGAATTAAAACAGTTGAGTCTATTTCAACTCTAATTACTATTGTTTGTCCTTTATAATCTTAATTAAATTTCATATATACATGCTCCTTTTTGTTTATATATGTGTAAAACACATTGAATTTCTTAATATGAAACATGCTTTATTACCACTGGTATGAAATAAAATGACACCATTAATTTTATAAAAATAGAACTATAATTTTATAGATTGTCGACATAAACGGAAGAAATATATATATATTTTCTGTGAATAGTGGATGCTCAAATACATTTTAATGGGTTTTATTTTCTGTTTTAAAATCCAAAATAAATCATATTAAATTGAAGAAAGAAGCTTGAATAACTGTTTGACGGCTGAATTCTATAATAAACTGAATTTATGCTGGAGAAATGGAAATAAAAAGTGGAGTCTGTTATTTTTAAGAGCTGCTTAATTAAAATAGTATAAAACCTTGTGACTTTTCAGCCTGCCAGTCTGTTTTATATGTTTTTATGAGAACGACTCATTTCTTTCACACCCTCTGCTAAATTTATTTGAGGGTAAAGTCATATTTTACAACCTGTCCCATTCCTAAATTAACCGGACGAGTGAACCCTTGGACAGAGCTTAGAAAGCTGCGAAACACGCCCATAAAACAGCGGCGTGCTGTTCACGCCTTCCTGACCACTGATATACACTTTGGAGGATTTGAATACATCTAATCAGCAGGAGAATCGTTCACTTATGACGTTGCTTTCACTTATTTTAGACCCTAAACTCCTTATTTCCCCTCAATTATGGTTCAAAACACATCTGAAGACACATGAATTCAGTTTTTCTTGACTAATTAACAAAAATAACTTTAGAACCAAACTCTACACGAGTGTGAAATACCAAGTGAATGTGTTTGGATAATTGTGTTGGTTGCAGGAGGAAAATGACATAACGTCTGAGGTCAACGAGAGGACAGAAGTAAGTATAGAGTCCTACACTATATAATCATTATGTGTGTTGGCTGGACCGGTGTCATGTGTCTCTATGTGTGGATACGTTACCAGCTGCATTAGATCATGCAGAAGAGACTAAATTACTGCTATTTGTCATTATACGAGCCGACTGGGGACAAATGTCGCTCGAGTTTGTTTAAAACTGTGACTAAAGCCAAAAATCTTAATATCCTAAATCAAACTGTGAAGAAAAATGTGTCAATTGTTTAATTATTTTGCAGAAAATTAAGAAAAATGAATGTTTTATATGTTCAAAAAAATAGCAGTGTCTTATTTACTGTATAAATTCTTCAGGTTTTATCATTCCTGTGATTCATTAAACTAATATTTAGTTGTATAACCATAGTTTCTGAGAGCTGCTTCACATCTGTGTTGCATGGAGTCTGGCTCTTATGTAATATGACCTCTTTAAGTATTGTGATATAGGCAAACTGATCCATGATCCCATGTTTGTTGGTCATCTTGGACCCAAAAAGAACCATCTTACTTTTGTCAGTCCTCAAAATGTTTCTCCATTTCTCTGTAGACCAGTTGATGTGTTCTTGGGCAAATTGTTTCCTCTTCAGCATTAAGACAAGGAATCATGGATCAGTTTGCCTTCAATACTTCTGACATCTGAAGGGTATTTAAACCGAATATTTAATGGGTTTAAGGTGCAGGGATCGGGTTGGCCACTCCAGAACTTTAATTTTATTGGTTTAGAACCAAGAATCAGCTGGTTTACTGGTGTTTGGGGTCGTTGTCTTGTTGAAACTCATTGGCATTTCCTCTTCAGCATAAGCCTTTAAGTATTTTGATGTAGGCAAACTGATCCATGATCCCATGTTTGGTGGTCATCTTGGACCCAAAAAGAACCATCTTACTTTCATCAGTCCTCAAAATGTTTCTCAATTTCTCTTTAGGCCAGTGATGTGTTCTTGGGCAAATTGTTTCCTCATGGATCAGTTTGCCTATATCAAAATACTTGGAGACTTATGCTTATGTTGCATGAAGTCAACGAACTCCTGACATCTATTTAAACCTAATATTTAATAATGGGTTTAAGGTCCAGGGATCGGGTTGGCTGCTACAGAACTTTAATTTTATTGGTTTGGAACCAAGAATCAGCTGGTTTACTGGTGTTTGGGGTGGGGAAACTCACATTTCATGGGTATTTCCTCTTCAGCATAAGCCTCTTCAAGTATTTTGATATAGGCAAACTGATCCATGAGGAAACAATTTGCCCAAGAACACATTAACTGGCCTACAGAGAAATGGAGAAACATTTTGACTGATGAAAGTAAGATGGTTCTTTTTGGGTCCAAGCTGACCACCAACATGGGATCATGGATCAGTTTGCCTATATCACAATACTTGAAGAGGCTTATGCTTATGTTGCATGGAGTCAAAGAACTCCTGACATCTGACAGGTATTTAAACCTAATATTTAATAATGGGTTTAAGGTCCAGGGATGGGGTTGGCTGCTCCAGAACTTTAATTTTATTGGTTTGGAACCAAGAATCAGCTGGTTTACTGGTGTGTTTGGGGTCGTTATCTTGTTGAAACTCACATTTCATGGGTATTTCCTCTTCAGCATAAGCCTCTTCAAGTATTTTGATATAGGCAAACTGATCCATGAGGAGACAATTTGCCCAAGAACACATTAACTGGCCTACAGAGAAATGGAGAAACATTTTGACTGATGAAAGTAAGATGGTTCTTTTTGGGTCCAAGATGACCACCAACATGGGATCATGGATCAGTTTGCCTATATCACAATACCTAAAGAGGTCATATTACATTGGATTCAGAAGTTGGTCGACTCCATGCAACACAGATGTGATGCAGGTCTCAGAAACCATGGTTATAACAACTAAATATTAGTTTAGTGAGTCACAGGAATGATAAGTCATGAAGATTTTTCAGTTTATACAGTAAATACTCGAGTTTGTTTAGTGAGTCATGGGAAAGAAAAACAGCCTAATATTCATTTTTCTTCATTTTCTTATTATATTATAAGGATTTTGGCTTCACTTACGTTTTTAAACACACTGAAACTACTGTATCATGACATGAACATAAATCATTAATTAATCATCAGCAACGATGATCTAATTGATCATTGCTCCAATAAACGTAGGTTCAGATGAAACAGGAGGCACTAAACTGTAATAAATTAATTACAGTAGAATTAAAATATTAAAAGTGAATCAGCATGATATAGTTATGGACATTGACCTTAAGATATCAGAGGACGTTCAAAGCAACAATTAGATGTGGAATAAGGATCTATTGTATTTTGATTTGAGCATTTTTTTTTAATATACTTGGTTCTATAACTAATTTTTAACTATTCATATGGCCATTGTAGTATAATGTATACTCATCTTTTCATGCAAAATCAGACGACATCTGATTATAGTTTAATTATATATTAACAGACTGATAAGATGATGCTGATCACAGAGAAAGTGAATGATCAAGTTCTCTAATGTGTAATAGTTCAGCTATAACAAACTGATAACGGATCATAAATTCACTGCAGAACTAAGAGTAATAATATAATTGGCGCCAACAGCTTGGATCATTTTCAAAGAAGGTCTGAAAAATAAAAAGATCAAAGAAATGGCAAAAATAAGGGAAAACATGAAAGGAAACATCAATGCAAAGGTCATAAAACAGTGAAACACCATTTATTAGCATTCAGCGGCGGCGTTAGCATCAGACAGAGATAATGATAGGAGTCGTGGTGAAGTCAGTGGTTAGAGTTCAGATAATGTCACAAAGACGTGCTATAGTTCAGGGTTGTAGCCTCCATTGAGGACACCGAGGTCATAACCTCTATTGTTTTACTTAAGCTTTGTTTCATTTAAAAGCCGAAAAACCAAATCCATAAAACACCTAATTATGACGTCAATGCTGTCTCATACAACTGAGATGCTCAAATATTTGACTTGTTAAAACCTGAAGTAAACACTGTCGCTACGTTACCACGACTGCAGGTTATTTTTAGACATTTGAATGATAACTTACACAATAAGTTCAGTTTTGTCTGAGTTCAGTAGCAGAAAGTTAGAGCTCATCCAGGATTTTATGTCCTTAAGACATTGCTGGAAGTTTCACTGGTTGGTTTAAATACAAATACAGTTGTGTGTCATCCATATAACAGTTGAAATTAAGTGTTTTCTAATAGTTTTACCTAAAGGAAGCATATAAAGGTTTAAACATTCATTCACTTTCTCACAAATCTGTGCGAGCTGTCGAAGGGCCACAAAAAATGAGGAGAAGGGCCAGATTCGGCCCACGGACCTCTGGTTTGACATGTTGACTAGATGAAAAGTCAGATATAATTTATCCTATATCTGTAGCAATCAATAGCTGTGGGGACATTTCAGTCTGGACCAAAGCAATGCAGATAAAGTGAAATATAGAACTTTTTAGACACATTTCAATTTAACAGCTAAATGGAACCAAGACCACCGCAGCATCCCTGGTTCATTTGGTGTCTCTTTGTTGCATGTTATTCCACATTTTTCCCCCAGTATACAACCCTCAGTCAAATAATTTACATAGCAGTTAAATTGTGTAGAGATGCAGCGTTTAGGCTACAGTCATTTTAAAATCAGACATCTTGTTTCGTCACCTGATTACACTGAAGAAACAACAGTGGATCACATCCAAACAAAACACTATTGTGTTTTGTCCCTTGGCTCAAAATGTGCAGAAGTAAAACTGGTGAAGTGCCAGTTATATCGGAGCGGATTGAACCGCTTGCTGTCATGATGACGGTAACACGTCCATGAATAATATTAGTTTAAAAGATGACGCATCGCACAAACGAGTCAGTGGAAACACCCGACTCCAACCAAGAAGGAACCACTGAACATCTGGATTTTCATACAAACACAATCAGGGATGTTGTAGAATTTAAACTGTTGAGCCAGGACATCCAGAACAATACATCCACTGACTCATTATGCAACAACCTGTTATGATGCAGTATTACTAGTAGTAGTAATCTGACCAAAGTAACTTAAATTGGCTCCATATTTACAGTATTTCTACAGTAAAATGCTCTTAGAGACAAAATGTATTATACTATAATATAAATGCATATACATTTTACTGTTAATAGTTTAGTATATTTACTTAAATAGCATTTTGAATTGAGGAGTTTTACTCGTTAAGAGTATTCAGATTTTTCCTAAAGGACCTGCAGACCAGATGGTCCTTTCTCTTGACTGCACTGACCTCTAGTGGATAAAACTAGGAATATCTACTATATTCCATATATGACCCTGCTGCATCTCTGTCCTGCTAAACAGTGAAATCTCATCTAATCTTTAAAGTATTTAACAGGGATTTTTTGGAAGCAAGGGAGAAATGATGGCACAATTATCAGATATTATAAGAGGTGCCAGAAAGAATCTCATTGATAACCACAGTAACCTCCTCCGAGAGGCAGATTACTGCTAAAACTATGTTCTCCAGGTGAGTAATATGCACAGAACTGCCAAATGTCCTCACTTTACTTTCCACATCCATAACCATCTTCAGCTAAACTGGTTCTTACAAGGTAACTCCTACTTCACCCATATGTTCATGCATGTGTCATGGAGCAACAAGCTAGTAATTTGTCTGGGACGCTACTTGGAAACACCTGAACAGGGTGTATTTAAGTTGGGTGTGCAAAGTGGGAGGTGGTGTGTCCCCATGTTTAATGTGGGTGTTATACATTAGCTGTGTAGTAGGTAAGGGTTAAAAGACCTATAGCCCAGGTCAGAGGTCAAAGCCATATGTTGTACTTTCTTTAAATTGTCTCAAGGTAGCTGACCATCAGAAATAGGAACAAATAGTGAGCCGTTAGCCAAATAGAGATCGGTTTGACAGGTATGGGGACAGGTAAGTGGACCTAGAGAGAGATCTACAGTTTGGCCCCAGAGATGCTCTCATATTCGGCATAGAATAAAAGTTTTTGTGCACGAGAAGACAACATTAGCTCTTTGCTTAGCTTCTATCTCCCTTTCTGATAGATGGGGGATGGTTGAAATACCTCCAAACTGTTCTTAGGAACATCGTGAGTCTCCACTAACATGATCTGTAACACTTATACATCCATGGTAATGGTGCACACCAATGTCGGACTTCTGGATTGTAGGTGGTTGGCCTGGAACAGAATTAGCATTATCACAGACAATGATAGTAAACAACATTTTTCCAATTCAATAATTGTCTTAACGACATAATTTAAGGCTCCAGTGCTCCAGTAGGTACACACACGGACTCTTTTTTCTATGTCACAGGTAAACTCCAGTTTTTTCTCTTCTTCTTAGAAGCTAGCTGCCCTAGCTTGCTAGCAGTGCAGTAAAATCCAATAGGGTTTTGCCAATGTAAACAAACTGTTTTTTTATTGTACTTATAAATCCCCAAGGTGTTTTCTAATCATATCAGTAAAGAGAATGAGGGTAATAAGTTTTTGCACCAAACAAGGCATAATATCTGGTGTTTCCCGTTTGCTTTATGATCTTAACCTGTGTAGCTTTGTCTTGAACAAGCAATGGATGGATGATAGGTTGAAAAGGTGCAAACAGGCACATTTAGGTATTTAGGTAGATAGAAACATGCATATATGGGTTGATTAGTCACACAATCAATTATAGAAGCAATATTAGTTTTTTTGATTGAGAATTTTATTATATTCTAATTTTGTGAACAAAAGCCTTTACATGTCAATTTCCAGCATTGTTATTGAGGGTCTTAGGTCTGAGGGTTTTACCATCTCCTGATAATTGGCTTCATTGATGTTGTACGCTCAGGAGGCCTCGGTGTACGTCTTCCACACCACCTCAGCTACGCTTTTGTACTCGTCCAGAAGCTTCTTAGCCTCAATCTTGTCCGTTTCTCTAGTCTGAGTAAACAAGAACACGGATAAGTCAGATGAGATGGGTCCTTTCTACAGCTGAATTTAACTAAAACTGAAGATATGCTAATCAGCTTTGCAAAGTCCCTCCAAGTCCTAGTATCAAGGTACTGCTATTGAACTTGTAGCCAGCTATAAATACCTCTGAGTGGTCCTTGACAAGAAAAGTCTTTATTTTCTGAGGAAAATTAGCCATTTAGGCTTGGTAGCCTTATAATTTCTGGGTGGAATCAAGGCCATTGTATTGACCTGTAGAAAAGGCAGGCCACTTCCATTCAGAAGTGTTTACCATTACCCTCAGGTCAGAGGTTAAGGCTCCTTTCAGGACAACGAGAGATCAAGGTTCATTTGTTCCTGCTGCTATCACAATGTTAAATAGTAGGACATAGTATAAACAGCTATTTTGTAGTTGCTGGCGTTGTTTGCTGGTGTTGTTTGGTCTATGCATCACTGTATCTGTGTTAGATATCCTGGCTGCAATACAATTTCCCAATAGGGACAATCACGACAAATTTGAACTTTGATCCTGGATAAAGATTTGAACTCAAAAGCCATAAGTACACCCTCACAGCTCTCAGCATGATTACTGATGGGCTGAAATAGTGGAATATTTCCCCGTTTACAGCGTCAGGACTGTGTGCAAACACCAGATCATAACAGATTAAACTACAAAAAGATATTTGCTGAATTTGACCAGTGCTCTCAGTGTCCCCTCTTACCAATATCCTCTGGGTAGCCTTCAGGGATGGGTGGGACCCAGTTGAAGTCAGGCCAGCCCATGGTCTCGTTCACATTTTGCTTTTCCAGCCACTTAATAATGGGTTCAAAGTATTTCATCAGTGAGTTGGCGTTCATCTCCCTGGTGCCGAAAGCATCCTGGAGCACGTCAGGCCAAGGTTTGGAGGAGCCGGCCTGAAGAACTTTCCTGGAGGAGGAGGAATAAAACTGCATTAAACCTCATATACTGTAGCTCCTGCTCCCTGCTGTAATGATGAGTTAAAGTAAGATCACATACTGTAAAATGGCCCCTGCTTCTTTAGACTTGTAGATGTCACATTTGTGCAAGGGACCAGTGTGTTTGGCTGCCTCGCACAGTTTTTCATGGAACTGGAACTGCAGGATGAAGCTGACGAAATACCTGCATGGGAGAGAATGGCTTTATTATCGCTTGTGCAAGTGTGTGTAGAATACTTCATTAAAAGTAAAACAGAAAAATTAGACAGGAGCAAACCATTCAGATGATTAAAGGATGTTACAAGTACAATTACGCTGTCACTATGGGTTTCAGTCATTAGGCCATTTGGGTGCTTCTCACCAGCCATTCTCTTTGTTCGAATATTTACTCAGTGTCCTTATATGTACTCACATGCATATACATTTAAGGGGGGGATTGCAATATAAATGCTCTAACTTCCTCAATTTTGCATTGGATTTTGCTCACCCATCAACTCTACATTTAACATTAACAGTGGTACAAAACGGGATGAGCACATCATTAATCTAGATGTCTAAGAAGATACTTGACACATGTCATGAAAATGTCAATAGTCCGAGCTGATTGGCTTTTATCACTTGAGTTAAACAGTGGTGTATCTGGAACAGGAAGCTACCTGATGTATGGGGTGTTTCCAGCAATGTGGTATTTTGCTCCAGCATCAAAGTGCTCCTCTGTACGCCTGGTGGGTGGGCAGATGCCTTGGTATTTTGTCCTTTAAAAAGAAACAGATGAATTTAGAACACACTGGCACGGCTTCTATAAAACCAAATCCATTTCATTTCAGTTCATAGTTTTGATGCCACAGAGCGAAAAGTATATAGTTTTGGCAAATATTGTGGAAAAACAGGTGTTTGAAGAGATCCATTGACATCCATCTCTGTCAGAAAGGTTCATTAATGGGCTTGTATGAGAGTTTGCAATGTCCCCTTTAAAATTAAACCAATCACAATATTATAAAACAATGAAAAATGTCTTGACCATCAGTCTGTAACATAATTACTCTGTTTTGACACCAACTCTCCTGTCATTCCAGATTCCACCTTGCGATCAGCTCATTTCCCCCCCACCTGGTTTTCCCCGCCCATCTCCTCACCTGCAGCCCATTTCCTCATCAGTCCCTCAGCATATATACTGGTTCACTTCCCTTTCACCCTTGCCAGATTGGCTTGTTGTGTTTTACCAAGCTCTCCAGTGTTTCCTGATTAGTCTGCCTGCCCCTCGTTGGATCAGTTTGCCTTTCTGATCTCCTGGTTTTGACCCTGCCTGTACTTACGAGTTAATAAACTGCTTATCCCTTAAACTTGTTTGCCTCTGAGTCGTGCTTTCAGATTCCAGACTTTGTTCCAATCGTGACGCAGTCCAAACCAGGATATGCAGGCGTGTCTAAAATTCTACTTACTTTAGGGGATGGTTGACTTCATGATAACCATTAATAAGCTTTCAGTCTCAAGGCATTGGCCCATGGACTAATATTAAGCCTTTGTATGAATACCTACCTGAGATGCCACCAGTCAGCGTTATACCGACTTGGAGGAGTGTGTCCACTGAACACATCCCATCTCCACTGGTCAACAAGGTAGCCGAACGGAAGGAAGGCGATGTTGTCCAGAGCAATTTTCATCAGATAGTTGAGATCAGTTTCTGGAGAAAGACAAGTGCAATAGCATTGAGCTTTTCATGGTTTGACAATAAAGAACTTGTGTCCATGTTTGTGGCTTGAATTCGTCTCTTCACCTTCGTCAATGGTCATATTATCCAACAGTCCGATGCTTTGCAGATGTTTGGGTGTGGAAACAGAGAGAGACAAAACGTCGCCGATGGCCTCGTGAAAACCAGGGTTGGCTCCACGACGAAAACCCACAGGTAGGTGTTTGTACTGCAGGTAATACTGGATATGTCCCATCTCATGGTGAACGATGAACAGCTGCTCCACCGTCACTGTGGTGCACTGGTTGATCCTGAAGGAGAAAGAAACAACTATATCATTGATGACAAGATCTACAATCAGTATATGATCCTGTGTTAGTATAACTCTAATACCTCACCTGTAACTGAACTAATTTTACCTGAAGTCTTTACGGTTGTAAAAGTCCCAGGCAGAAGCGTGGCAGAGCACCTCTCTACCGTCATCAGGCTTCGTCAGTATGGATCCCTCCCAGAACTCATCAGGCATCGGCATCAAACCCAGAGAGGTGAAGAACTCCTCAGCAGTACGGAACATGCGGATGGCATCATAGCCCTGGGGGGGAAAAAAAAAATCAAAATCAGTGCTATTCTACAAAACAAGGACCCCATAAAACAGTAATGTTTCAGATTTATCATATATAATCCCTACCGCACAAAACACTTACTTGTTCAACCATTTTATCAGTCACATCTATGCTGGGTTTGTCAGGAAATGGGATCATCATCCCATATAGATTGTTCCAGGACTGAGCCCACATATTGCCTGAGGGTGAAGGAAAAAAAAACACTTAAGCAACAAATCTAACTTGTTATGGGCCTGCTCAATGACAGATAAGCACATTTCACACAAATATAGAAATACATGGCTATAGAACTGTTGTGTTGTACCTAGAAGGTGAGCAGGGATGGGTCCTTTAAGGTTGATGTACTTGGAACCGTACTGGTTGTAGAGTTTGCGGCGCACAAAGGCGTGAAGGTGGAGGTAGAGGGGCTCAATCTGCTTATACAGTTTCTCTATGACGTCTTCAAAGTTTTCAGTCTCATACATAGAGCGCCAGTAGTCTCCAGTGTCGTTAAATCCTAAAACACGACATGGAGTTGGTCAAATTCTTCTTCTTCCTATTGTGCTCTCAGGTGCAAGGTACTTACCATCAGCTCGAAAGGCTTTGTTGCTAAGCTCCACAAGCTTGGGGTACTTCTTCCCAATGGGTACACCTGAATTATTGTGCCAGCCCTCCCAGACGTACAGCAGCTTCTTGTAGCTCCTGGAGTTGGCCATTATCCATGTGAGCCCTGCAGTGTGGGGGAAAAAGAAGCTGAAGGTTGCTGAACACTCTACTCCTTCCATTTATCTTCAAAATGCCAGGAAAAGGAAATGAAGGTCACAGAAGATGAAGACATCACTGACAGTTTGTTATTATAAAGATAATATATGTATAATGTTTGCGTTTTTTTGAGGGGATGTGCCTCTTACCTTGAGTATCCCTGTTCACAGCACAAGCCAGAGGAGTTTAAAGCATGCTGGCATGCTATTTCTTAAGCTTTTTTAATCATGTATGTACTCATATCTCATGTGTATCTGGTGATACATGAATTTAACATTTACTCACCGGGTTCACGGCTGCAGTATTTGTCCGGCTCTCGACAAACCTTGGCCATTGAGTACAATCTTTTCAAGTTGCTGAGAATTGTGTTATACTGCAGACAGGAAACGGATATTTATAGTAATTATTTGATTGTTTTTTTCATTATAAATGAGAAGCAGAAACAAACCTGCTCTCTTTCTTCCTCAGGCAGATTGGCGGATTTCAGAATCAT
>CM060471.1:25492388-25512388 GCA_030544235.1 Lepturacanthus savala | reverse complement strand
TTATAGATTATCAATAATCACTATTAATGTATAATATCAGTTATAGATGATCAATAATCACTATTAATGTATAATATCAGTTACAGATGATCAATAATCACTATTAATGTATAATATCAGTTACAGATGATCAATAATCACTATTAATGTATAATATCAGTTATAGATTATCAATAATCACTATTAATGTATAATATCAGTTATAGATGATCAATAATCACTATTAATGTATAATATCAGTTATAGATGATCAATAATCACTATTAATGTATAATATCAGTTATAGATGATCAATAATCACTATTAATGTATAATATCAGTTATAGATGATCAATAATCACTATTAATGTATAATATCAGTTATAGATGATCAATAATCACTATTAATGTATAATATCAGTTATAGATTATCAATAATCACTATTAATGTATAATATCAGTTATAGATTATCAATAATCACTATTAATGTATAATATCAGTTATAGATGATCAATAATCACTATTAATGTATAATATCAGTTATAGATTATCAATAATCACTATTAATGTATAATATCAGTTATAGATTATCAATAATCACTATTAATGTATAATATCAGTTATAGATGATCAATAATCACTATTAATGTATAATATCAGTTATAGATGATCAATAATCACTATTAATGTATAATATCAGTTATAGATTATCAATAATCACTCTTTAAAAACTTTATTTAAAACTCCAAACAAGACAAAAATAAGTTAAATTATCTGCAATGCAAAATTCAATGATTAATAAGAGGTCAAAGGTCAATCATTAGTCCATAAAATCATAGAAATCCCACTGAGGATCATTATAGAACATGTAGAATATATTGTGATAGATGTTTAAAAAGGAGCCAATTAAATAATCACACATCTGCTAATGACTGAATACCTGTGTATTGATTATTGATTGATTGGTCCAGGCTGCAGCTATGCACCACGAGAAAGTCGCCAGGAGAGAAATCGGCGTTTTCACCACCAAGAAAACCAAGATCCGAGCCAAACATTTGGCCCCGCCCCCTTCAGGGAAGGAACCGGAGAAAAGTTACCCCCGAGCAGCCATATCCTACTGCAGCCTGGACTCCATCGGACACTGTTTCCAGGTAGAAAACACCAAATATCACGAGAGTTTACATTAAACATATTCAGCGTGATACAGTTCTTCAATATGCCTGTTGGCATCTTGTTCTTCAATATGCCTGTTGGCATCTTGTTCTTCGATATGCCTGTTGGCGTCTTGTTCTTCAATATGCCTGTTGGCATCTTGTTCTTCAATATGCCTGTTGGCGTCTTGTTCTTCAATATGCCTGTGGCATCTTGTTCTTCAATATGCCTGTTGGCGTCTTGTTCTTCAATATGCCTGTTGGCATCTTGTTCTTCAATATGCCTGTTGGCGTCTTGTTCTTCAATATGCCTGTTGGCGTCTTGTTCTTCAATATGCCTGTTGGCGTCTTGTTCTTCAATATGCCTGTTGGCGTCTTGTTCTTCAAAATGCCTGTTGGCGTCTTGTTCTTCAAAATGCCTGTTGGCATCTTGTTCTTCAATATGCCTGTTGGCGTCTTGTTCTTCAATATGCCTGTTGGCGTCTTGTTCTTCAATATGCCTGTTGGCATCTTGTTCTTCAATATGCCTGTTGGCGTCTTGTTCTTCAATATGCCTGTTGGCGTCTTGTTCTTCAATATGCCTGTTGGCGTCTTGTTCTTCATTTAGCCTCATTTAGAGGCGTGTTATATTTCTATTATTCATATTTTAATTGCTATATTGAGCTGGACCTTTACTTCTGGATTTAATTCATGAATCACCAATAAAACACTGGATTTCAGATCTTCTCTTCTTACTGTATTCAATTGATTAGTCATCACTACAATTTATTAATATCCTAGAATTCTAATTATTTATCAGGAGACCTTTAGCAGATATGACATTAAAATGTGATTAATTTCTTTAATCGACTGACAGCACTAGTCTGTATATTGATTATTTATCAATAAGAAATAATCTCAATAACCAAAAAAACATGAGTAATATGATTCACACTGTAAATGCAGTAATACACAACCAGGATGTTTAATACTCATGTTTCCTTAATTTAATTTAATTATAATTATAAATTCATGGAGAGTTTTGTACCTTTTGCAATCGACGCCTCTGATTTCATGTCTTCATGTCTTCAGGTTCCTGAGCAGCAGCCCAGAAGCAGGTCAGGAACCACCGAGAGCATCCAGAGTTCAGCAGAAACCGTGTATGTAGACACATAATGATGTAATCTAGTCATTAATTATTATTCTATGGGTTAATTATATAAATATATGGGATTATTTACAGCAGCTAAAAGTCTATGTTCTTATTTTCTGTAGTTACGGCATCGCTGTTCCGCTGCCGTCTGTCCCCACGCTGCAGACCAGCGACGTCTTACCTCCTCCACCTGCTGGAGACCCTGCTCCTCCTCCTCCTCCTCCTTCCTCGATGGACGCCGGCGCCCCTCCTCCTCCTCCCTCCATGACCTCACCAACATGTCTTCCCTCACCTCCTCCTCCTCCTCCTCCCATGAGTCCACCAAATGGAGTTTACCCACCTCCACCTCCTCCTCCACCAGGAGCTGGAGCTCTTCCTCCTCCACCTCCACCTCTATCTGGTCCTTTTTCTCCTCCTCCACCACCTCCTCCTCCATCAGTAGCAGGAGCTGCACCTCCTCCTCCTCCTCCGCCACCTTTATCTGGAGCTGCACCTCCTCCTCCTCCACCTCCACCACTCCCCCCTACTGGGAACTCTGGTGTTGCACCTCCTCCTCCTCCTCCTCTTCCCCCTGGTCTATGCTAACAAATTAATTATCAGAGGATTAGAAAAATTAGAAAACTGTAAATTTAAAATGCAACAAACCTGGTGCTATAGATTATCAATAATCACTATTAATGTATAATATCAGTTATAGATGATCAATAATCACTATTAATGTATAATATCAGTTATAGATGATCAATAATCACTATTAATGTATAATATCAGTTATAGATGATCAATAATCACTATTAATGTATAATATCAGTTATAGATGATCAATAATCACTATTAATGTATAATATCAGTTATAGATGATCAATAATCACTATTAATGTATAATATCAGTTATAGATGATCAATAATCACTATTAATGTATAATATCAGTTATAGATGATCAATAATCACTATTAATGTATAATATCAGCTATAGATGATCAATAATCACTATTAATGTATAATATCAGTTATAGATGATCAATAATCACTATTAATGTATAATATCAGTTATAGATGATCAATAATCACTATTAATGTATAATATCAGTTATAGATGATCAATAATCACTATTAATGTATAATATCAGTTATAGATGATCAATAATCACTATTTAATCTCATTTTTATCTGTTCTAAATATAAATTAAAGGGATATTTTATATTTTTCTAGTTTTTAACATCTTAACATGTTAGTGGATGAATCTGCTTCAGTGTCTGATTATTGATTATTGATCAATGAGAAATGGTTTAATGCTCATGTTTTAACATTATTTAACTTGATATTTCATGTTTTTGTGCTGCAGCTTTTCCATTTGATGTAAAACATTTATGAGATGAAGCTGAATTAAAAGCTTAACGTCGTGTGTTTGTGTGTGTTTCTTTAACTTTGAGCAGCTTTGCTGTGTTTTTCTGCTTCAGGCCTTGAAATGATATTTTCTCCTGGAACAGAAAACACACCAACTCCTCCAGAAGTGAAACACTGTGGTGCGTTCGAGTTCCCTCGGCGTGTTCCAACAACACCCGGCTGCATTCCTGACAAACGTGCTGCAACAGGGAGGATTCATCCTGCACATTCACCTTTAAAAGCAGCTGATTCCTGCCGTGGTGTGAACTGTGTCACAGATAAAGCGGCTTACGTCACTGGCTGTGACCTCAGTGATTCTGCTGCTTTAAACGGGTCAATAAGGCTATAAAATGTCTGGTTAGTCACGGCTCCACTGAAGCTGCACTGGACCTGCAGGTAAGCTGCATTCACAGCATGAAAAACACCAGAGATATGCAGAGAAAGATCAATTAATACTCATTAATCCCAGGATTAAACCTCAGCTCCAACAATAAATACAGTATTTTAATAATGTTACTGTTCCAGCATCAATATATATCATCAATATCCACATCATCAATACAATAAGACAATAGTTTAATAGAATATCAGTAGTAGAGACTATTTACTTTATTTTAATTTGTTTGATTATTTAATTGGCTCCTTTATAATAAACATCTGACACAATAGATTCTACATGTTCTGTTAAAAATGATAAAAAGTCAGAAACACAAGATATAAAATTTTTAAAAAGTCAGAAAAATGAGATAAAATGTCAAAATCTCAACTAAATTATTAAAAATATGAGTTAAAAAGTTAGAAACATGAGGTAAAATGTTCAAATTTGATCTAAATCATCAAAAAATATGAGATTAAATGTAAAAAATTAAGATAAAACATCAAAAACATGAGATAAAATGTCAAAATCTCAACTATAAAAACAAAAATATCAGTTAAAAAGTAAGAAATATGAGCTAAAATGTTATTTAAAAAGTCAAAAATATGAGGTAAAAAGTAAAAAATGTGAGATAAAAAGTCAAAAAACATTAAATAAAAAATAATAAACATGAGGTAAAATGTTCAAATTTGATCTAAATCGTCAAAAATATGAGATTAAATGTAAAAATTTAAGATAAAAACTCAAAAACATGAGATAAAGTTTAGTTTTGTTTGGTCCTAAGTTTTAAATAAAGTTTTATCTGTATTAAACCCAATGTTACTGTTCCAGCATCAATATATATCATCAATATCCACATCATCAATACAATAAGACAATAGTTTAATAGAATATCAGTAGTAGAGACTATTTACATATTTATTGTAGATTAGTGATTATTTAATTGGCTCCTTTATAATAAACATCTGACACAATATCTTCATGTTCTGTCATAAATATGAGATAAAAAGTAAAAAAATAAGATAAAATGTCAAAAACATGAGATAAAAAGTCATAAATACGAAATAAAAAGTGATAATCATGAGGAAAAAAGTTAGAAAAGTCAGAAATATTAAATAAAAAGTCAGAAATATAAAAGTAAAAAAAGACTTTATGATAAAAAAAGTTGACAATTTAATTTTGTTTCTTAAAACAAGGTTAAATTAACCAAAATATAATTATCTCTTTTATAATGTCTATTTTACAGAATATATTCTTCATGTTCTATAATGATCCTCAGTGTGATTTATATCATTTTATTAATTAATTATTAATTAATTATTATCTTCACATTGTAGATCATTTAAATGATTCCAATTTGTTTTTTCCTGATATGAGTCAGGTATATATATATATATATATATATATATATATATATATATATATATATATATATATATATATATATATATATATATATATATGTGAAGGATATGATTTTAGGGACAAATAATTGATCATTGAACTTTAATTAATTAACTGATTTGAGTCAATTTGGTCTTGTTTTAACTTTTAAATAAAGTTTTTTTTCTCATTATTCGAACTCTATTGTCTCTATAACAGCAACATAAATAGATTCTGACTCTTCTGTCGTCTCCTCACATGTTAAATAATTTATTTTGATATTTTGAAGTCCATATACACACTAATATTACATATTTATTATCATTTATAGCAGGAAAACAGTAAAAATAAACCTGAGGTTTAAACGGTTAAACACCTTTAGATGTTTTTGTTGCAAAACTGTGAAGAAATTTCCCAAAATTTGTCCCTTTTCACTGTTTTCTCATCTAAAATACTAGATAATAGACCTTAGACGTAAGAGGTTAAATCATTTTCTTTGCCTACAATCCACTGACACCGTCCAGTGTAAATCAGATTTAAACCAATAAAGTTTTGTCAGAGATGTTGTTGTGTCTGTTACTGAGGATCCAGCAGCAGATAAACAGCTTTGTACCTTTGGACTGTCCATAAATAAATAAACAAGTTAAAGGTCAACTATAAACTAAACTTGTGATTTTCATGGTTTTTTCTTCTATTTCCTCAGGTGTGAAACATTAAACCAACAGAGATTAATGCAAACTCTGCCATGGTCTATTATCCTATGATTGAGTAAGTCATTCCTCTATTTAACTCTATTTAAAATGAAATTTAAGCTGCAACTAAACCTTTTTACAGGATTCCTGTTCTGCTTCTGTTCAATTCATTTATCCATAATGCATTCATATGCATTCATAACTTTATTTACAGTTGTATTGGGATACAATAACAATTTAGCATCTTATATTTAGTGGTTTATTGTGTTCTAACCTATAATTTACTGCAAATTCTAACAAATATCTGCATTGAAAGAATCTTAGGATCATAGGAATAAATTCATACAAATAAATCAGCTGTTAAATCAGAGATATACACATTTTACTGCCAACAACTCATTAAAGTCCATAACTTTGCTTCTTCTGTTCTAACTATAATAACAAAGTTGGTGTAACTGAACATTATTAATGTCAAAGAATCCAAAAAATTTAATTTAGCAGCAATTTATGCACATTTTAAATAAAAATCTAACCTTTTAAAGGTGGATTTTAAGGTAAAAAAACACCTGAGAAGTACTTTAGTTGCAAAGGTATTGATAATGATAATGCATAACTTTATTGACAGTTGTATTGGTTCACAATGACAAGTTTTATTACTAAGACAGTATTTTATATGGATGTGAAAAGTTATGAGCTTTAGTGGATTTAGAGTTTTGTTGGTGGACATTTTGAATAGAAATGTGCAGAATTTGCTGCTAAAATCTGAATTTTCTGACTTGATTCCTGTTTATTTGGATTCTTTGACCTTAATAATGTTCAGTTACACCAACTTTATTATTATAGTAGAATATAGGAGCAAAACTATGGGGTTTAGTTACTTATTGGCTGTATTTTAACCCCAAAAATGTGTGTAAATCTCTGAATGAGTCTGATTTGACTTGTCTCTTTGGATGAATTTATTCCTATGACACTTTCACACCAACACTGGGGTTAAAGTGTGTGTGTTGTGTTTTTTCCAGGATTCCCATGTTGTGCATCGGTGTCGTTCTGTGGATTTTCTGCTGTCACTTTGCAAAGAAGCTGAGGAGAGAAGGAAGCCGCCGCTCGGACGCCGCTGACCCTCCGTCCATCTACATTATTCCTGTTTATGGAGAAGAGGATCAGGGAATAATGAGCCAGGATCATTTACAACGGCCTGTGTTTTACCCCAGAAACTCACAGCCTCCTCCTCCATATACCTGGGTATTCACAGCTTATTATTATTACAATTAAAGCTCAGGTTATTCAAGTTCAAAGTGTTTCAGAAGAAGTAAAGTGACTAAATTTATGTTGGTTGTATATCGTGTTTTAGTACAATTAGTCCAATATGGAGTAGAATTATCTAATTCCACTGATTTTAGTCAATTAATCTTTTTATTTCTAAGGAAAATGTCAGTCTATGTTTATAATTCTACTCAATATTGTCCCAAAAACCAGATATTTTCACCTGTTATCGTCTCATTTTTTGTAAAATCAAGATAAAAATTGAAAATATCATGTTTTTGGTACAATTAATCCATTATTGAATAGAATTATAAGATAATTTAACCTATTTTTCAAGTTTTTCTCTTGATTTTAAAAGAATAAAGTTAAATTTGGTTCAGTTTCTATAAGATTTCCTTAGAAATTAGAGCAAATTGACCCAAATCAGGAAAAAACTGAATTATCTGCCATTATTCGACTAATTGAACCAAAACCGAGATATTTTAATCTTTTATGAGAGTAGCAGTAGAATAGTCCACTGGCAGATCATTTATCTAATTTGAAGCTTTATTTTCCTGATTTGGGTTAATAAAATCAAGAAAATATCATGTTTTTGGTTCAATCAGAGTAGAATTATAAGGTAATTTAACCTATTTTTCAACTTTTTCTCTTGATTTTAGAAGAATAAACTTAAATTTGGTTCAGTTTCTATAAGATTTCCTTAAAAATTAGAGCAAATTGACCCAAATCAGGAAAAAACTGAATTATCTGCCAGTGGAATCAGATAATTTTGGACTAATTGAACCAAAAACCAGATATTTTCACCTGTTATAATCTCATTTTTTGTAGAGTAGTAGTAGAATGACTCTATTCCACTGGCAGGTTGGGTTAACTTGGTGTTGCTTTAAGAAAACAAGACATTAAACTGAGTAAAATCAAGATAAAAACTTGAAAATATACTTATTTTTCAAGTTTTTCTCTTGATTTTAGAAGAATAAAGTTAATTTTGGTTCAGATTTCCTTAAAAATTAGAGCAAATTGACCCAAATCAGGAAAATAAATGGAATTATCAGCCAGTGGAATCAGATAATTCTACTCAATATTAGACTAATTGAACCAAAAAACAGATATTTTCATCTTTTATAGTAGTAGTAGAATAGTCCACTGGCAGATCCTTTATCTAATTTGAAGCTAAAGCTAAAATTTAAAGCTAAAATC
This sequence comes from Lepturacanthus savala, assembly GCA_030544235.1. Lineage (NCBI taxonomy): Eukaryota > Metazoa > Chordata > Actinopteri > Scombriformes > Trichiuridae > Lepturacanthus > Lepturacanthus savala. Next base: position 25,503,826 of record CM060471.1, on the reverse strand, counting down.
AAGAAAATATCATGTTTTTGGTTCAATCAGAGTAGAATTATAAGGTAATTTAACCTATTTTTCAAGTGTTTTTCTTGATTTTAGACAAATAAACTTAAATTTAGTTCAGTTTCTATAAGATTTCCTTAGAAATTAGAGCAAATTGACCCAAATCTGGAAAAAAATGAAATAATTTCTACTCAAATTCTACTAAATATTTGACTAATTGAACCAAAACCCAGATATTTTCATCTTTTATGAGAGTAGTAGTAGAATAGTCCACTGGCAGATCATTTATCTAATTTGAAGCTTTATTTTCCTGATTTGGGTTAATAAAATCAAGAAAATATCATGTTTTTGGTTCAATCAGAGTAGAATTATAAGGTAATTTAACCTATTTTTCAAGTGTTTTTCTTGATTTTAGACAAATAAACTTAAATTTAGTTCAGTTTCTATAAGATTTTCTTAGAAATTAGAGCAAATTGACCCAAATCTGGAAAAAAATGAAATAATTTCTACTCAAATTCTACTCAATATTTGACTAATTGAACCAAAAACCAGATATTTTCATCTTTTATAGTAGTAGTAGAATAGTCCACTGGCAGATCCTTTATCTAATTTGAAGCTAAAAATAAAATTTAAAGCTAAAATCAACAAAATATCACATTTTTGGTTCAATCAGAGTAGAATTATAAGGATAATTTAAACTATTTTTCAAGTGTTTTTCTTGATTTTAGACAAATAAACTTAAATTTAGTTCAGTTTCTATAAGATTTCCTTAGAAATTAGAGCAAATTGACCAAAATCTGGAAAAAAATGAACTAATTTCTACTCAAATTCTACTAAATATTAGACTAATTGAACCAAAAACCAGATATTTTCACCTGTTAAGATCCTTCCATTAAAACCTGCATTGATTCCAGTCCTGAAACTGAACAACAGGCGATTTTCATCAGATTTAATCCAGATTAAAAACTTCCTGCATCATATTTCCTCGACTCCTTCATCTTATTATTTTGCTGGAAATGAAACTGCTGCAGATGCATTGACTGAAGAAAAGTCTCTTTTTTCCATTTTGCAGCCTCCATCGTATCCAGACCCTCCTCCTTATTCTGAGACCCTTTAAATCAGCCTCATCCCGGGAACATCTGCAGTATTTTAGCCCTTAAAGGGCCAGTTGTATAAAAATATATAAATATATCATGTTGCATAAACTGCATCTGCATAACTTCATAAAGAATCATGCACATTCCACTATGTTATGTCTGGAATTTCCAAAATAAAGTCATTTATATTGTTGAATAAGTGAAAAAAATCAATGCATTTCATTCATTTTGGTTATAAATTATATGTTTTATCCAACAAAATTAAACTATAATAATAATAAAACTATAATAATTTCATTTTTGATGCTTTTTATTCACATTTTACGACGTCAGTCAATTAATCAGGTATCAAAACATTATTATTGTTATTTGCATTAATATTATTGTAATTATGAAAATTATTAATGAAAATTAAATTATTATTATTTGCATATTAATGAGTGATAAAGGGGTTAAAGGATTTAATAAGTCTGTCTGTAAAATTACTGTATTATTTTCCTTTTATTTTTATTTTAGTTAAATTAAATTTAATAGATCCTGATTGATTGTTTGAATAGTACAATATGAATAAAAATTGTAAAATAAAATTAAATTACTCACAACATATCATCTCTAACCAGAAATATAAGAAATGTCTTATGTTTATTGGAAAAAACGCTTTTATTTTAATTTAAATTTAATTAATTCATGTCATAAATATGTTTTATGAAGGAATATCTGGAAAATAAAAACTAATAAACCTTTTATTTTGAAAGATTTAGAAGAACAACAAACGAGGAGTTGATTAAAATGATAAAAGTGAGATTTTATGATTGAACAGGAAACGTCCTGCGTCTTTAAATAAGACAATAACGCTGTAAAAGCTGCTCATTGTTACTTCCCTGAGTTACACATTATTCTTTAATAGCCCTGCGTATCTCCACAGTTTTTACATGTTTCTGGATTCCTAAATAAGGTAAGACTGTAGAAAACCTTAAAAATGTGCTTCATAATTACGTGAAATCAGCTGATTTTTACTTATAGACGTAAAGAGCAGCAGTTTTATAGGATGAAGGTTCAACTTCAGTTGTTAAACGTCTGTTTCTGCTGCTTCTGACCAACAAAATGACTGAAATGAACCTTCGTCTTTTAAATAATTAGAGTTTTTTAACAGTTTTTAAACCATAATAGTGAGTGAAAGTCACTATAAGTCACTGTTGGTGTCGTAGAACTAATCCTGAGGGTTTGTCTTGTATAAACTGTGAATCATACGATGTTTATCTCACACCCACTGAAGTTACAAGAGTTCAGGAACCAGGAAAACACTCGTCCACTCTTCACGGTTCATTTCCATGTTTCTGACTATAAAACTAACCAAATTAAACTTTATTATAAAGTAATAAGACGGTGGAATAGTTTATAAACAGCTACAAACATGATCTGTTAACTATTAACTGTTTTATTCTAGTTGACGTCAGTGTTATTACCATCTATTATTATATAATTACATCTATTACATCAATATTATTATGTTATTGCTACTAATATTATTATAATTATGAACATTTCTAAAAACTTATTTTAGAACATGTAAATTGATGTTAAATGTTTGTATTATTTTGATTTATTTTAAATTAATTAAATCCATTTTCTCTTATCTAACTATACTAACTATACTTAAAGAAATAAAACAAATTGAAATAATCAAATAATATCAAATGGTACCACTAAACTATTAATATTAATTTTAATATTAAACTAAATATTACTATGTTGTATTTATTAAACCTTGTTACGTTGGATTTACTAAATATTACTATGTTGTATTTACTAAATATTACTATGTTGTATTTACTAAACCTTGTTACGTTGAATTTACTAAATATTACTATGTTGTATTTACTAAACCTTATGTTAAATCTACTAAATATTACTATGTTGTATTTACTAAATATTACTATGTTGTATTTACTAAACCTTGTTACATTGGATTTACTAAATATTACTATGTTGTATTTACTAAACCTTATGTTAAATTTACTAAATATTACTATGTTGTATTTACTAAACCTTATTAAGTTGAATTTACTAAATATTACTATGTTGAATTTACTAAATATTACTATGTTGTATTTACTAAACCTTATTAAGTTGAATTTACTAAATATTACTATGTTGTATTTAATAAATATTACTATGTTGTATTTACTAAATATTACTATGTTGGATTTACTAAACCTTGTTACTTTGAATTTACTAAATATTACTATGTTGACTTTACTAAATATTACTATGTTGTATTTATTAAACCTTATTAAGTTGAATTTACTAAATATTACTATGTTGAATTTACTAAATATTACTATGTTGTATTTACTAAATATTACTATGTTGTATTTACTAAACCTTGTTACTTTGAATTTACTAAATATTACTATGTTGAATTTACTAAATATTACTATGTTGTATTTACTAAATATTACTATGTTGTATTTACTAAACCTTATTAAGTTGAATTTACTAAATATTACTATGTTGTATTTAATAAATATTACTATGTTGTATTTACTAAATATTACTATGTTGGATTTACTAAACCTTGTTACTTTGAATTTAGTAAATATTACTATGTTGAATTTACTAAATATTACTATGTTGAATTTACTAAATATTACTATGTTGTATTTACTAAATATTACTATGTTGTATTTACTAAACCTTATGTTAAATTTACTAAATATTACTATGTTGTATTTACTAAACCTTATGTTAAATCTACTAAATATTACTATGTTGTATTTACTAAATATTACTATGTTGTATTTACTAAATATTACTATGTTGTATTTACTAAATATTACTATGTTGTATTTACTAAACCTTATTAAGTTGAATTTACTAAATATTACTATGTTGAATTTACTAAATATTACTATGTTGTATTTACTAAACCTTATGTTGAATTTACTAAATATTACTATGTTGTATTTACTAAACCTTGTTACTTTGAATTTACTAAATATTACTATGTTGTATTTACTAAATATTACTATGTTGTATTTACTAAACCTTATGTTAAATTTACTAAATATTACTATGTTGTATTTACTAAACCTTATGTTAAATTTACTAAATATTACTATGTTGTATTTACTAAACCTTGTTATTTTGAATTTACTAAATATTACTATGTTGAATTTACTAAATATTACTATGTTGTATTTACTAAATATTACTATGTTGTATTTACTAAACCTTATTAAGTTGAATTTACTAAATATTACTATGTTGTATTTAATAAATATTACTATGTTGTATTTACTAAATATTACTATGTTGGATTTACTAAACCTTGTTACTTTGAATTTAGTAAATATTACTATGTTGAATTTACTAAATATTACTATGTTGAATTTACTAAATATTACTATGTTGTATTTACTAAATATTACTATGTTGTATTTACTAAACCTTATGTTAAATTTACTAAATATTACTATGTTGTATTTACTAAACCTTATGTTAAATCTACTAAATATTACTATGTTGTATTTACTAAATATTACTATGTTGTATTTACTAAATATTACTATGTTGTATTTACTAAATATTACTATGTTGTATTTACTAAACCTTATTAAGTTGAATTTACTAAATATTACTATGTTGAATTTACTAAATATTACTATGTTGTATTTACTAAACCTTATGTTGAATTTACTAAATATTACTATGTTGTATTTACTAAACCTTGTTACTTTGAATTTACTAAATATTACTATGTTGTATTTACTAAATATTACTATGTTGTATTTACTAAACCTTATGTTAAATTTACTAAATATTACTATGTTGTATTTACTAAACCTTATGTTAAATTTACTAAATATTACTATGTTGTATTTACTAAACCTTGTTATTTTGAATTTACTAAATATTACTATGTTGAATTTACTAAATATTACTATGTTGTATTTACTAAATATTACTATGTTGTATTTACTAAACCTTATTAAGTTGAATTTACTAAATATTACTATGTTGTATTTAATAAATATTACTATGTTGTATTTACTAAATATTACTATGTTGGATTTACTAAACCTTGTTACTTTGAATTTACTAAATATTACTATGTTGAATTTACTAAATATTACTATGTTGTATTTACTAAATATTACTATGTTGTATTTACTAAACCTTATTAAGTTGAATTTACTAAATATTACTATGTTGAATTTAATAAATATTACTATGTTGAATTTAATAAATATTACTATGTTGTATTTACTAAACCTTATTAAGTTGAATTTACTAAATATTACTATGTTGAATTTAATAAATATTACTATGTTGTATTTACTAAACCTTATTACATTTACTAAATATTACTGTTGTATTTACTAAACCTTGTTATGTTGAATTTACTAAATATTACTATGTTGTATTTAATAAATATTACTTGTTGTATTTACTAACCCTTATTATGTTAAATTTACTAAATATTACTATGTTGTATTTACTAAATATTACTATGTTGTATTTAATATTATTACATTGAATTTACTATATATTACTATTTTGTATTTACTGAACCTTATTACATTTACTAAATATTACTGTTGTATTTACTAAACCTTATTATGTTGAATTCACTAAATATTATGTTGAAATTACTAAACTAAATTTTATTAAACAATATTGAATATCCCTCAAAACCTTTATTGCTATTTAAATGTAACAGAACTTGCTTGTCTTTATATTTTTAAGATAAATACCTTAAATACAGTAATTTTCTATTCCTTCATAGTTGTTTAGTGACTGATTTTGAGCTCATCTGCTGCTTTATGTCTTTAAACTCTTTTTTTCTCAGTAATGTGAGCAGGTTGATGTAATTCCAGCCATGACAAATCTACTGAATATCTTTCAATATATGTAAGTAGAAAAAGTAAAAATCCTTATACAGGAAGATAAATACTGACTTTAGATTATTGAACTGTTTTAATTTAATGATGCTAATGTTTCTAGATTCCCAGCGTTGATGGTGTCCATCGCTGTGGTTCTTCTCTGCTTTTACCTCCATGCCAAGAAGAAGAGGGCGGCGTACGATGTTACCATAACGACGGCGAGGGTCAACAGGACGGTTGCCGTGCACACCGTTTCGTTGTCAGGGGAACGGGAGGAAACGGAGAGATGTTACGACAGATTCCCTCCACGATACAGCAGCGTAGAACATCCACCACCGTACTCACTGGTGTGTTACACACACACACACACACATATATATATAAATACACACACACATATATATATATATATATATATATATATACACACACACTCTTTTTCTTCTTTTTTCATACCACAGAGGTGAAAATAATAAAGAATAAACATTCATCACGTCTTATTTTATTATTTTTTTTTTTTTTTTCCAAAACTCATGATTTGGACTACTCGACTTCGAATATAAAACTAGTTTTTAATTTTTTAAAAACATTTTACTCTCTGGTACCAACAAACATTAATGGCCGCTCTCAAATCATTCAATCAATCAATCACTCAATCAATAATTTTCTAATTTTTTTAATCCCTGGACCCTCTAGGAGCAAAAAATCAATTCCTGACAATGTTGTTATTTTCTTAATATATAAATAATAAACTAATAACGTATTATATATAGCTAGACAGATAGCTAGATAGCAAGAGATATTGCTAGATATGTAGCTACATAGTTAGATAGCTAGATATGTAGTTGGAAAGGTAGATAGCTAGACAGATAGCTAGATAGTTATATAGCTAGACAGTTAGCTAGTTAGCTAGCTAGATAGATAGATAGTTAGCAACATAGCTAGAGAGATTGCTAGATATGTAGCTAGATGGTTAGATAGCTAGATAGTTAGCTATATATGTAGTTGGATAGTTAGATAGCTAGACAGATGGCTAGATAGTTAGCTAGATAGCTAGAGATAGTTAGATATGTAGCTAGATAGATAGCTAGACAGATAGCTAGATAGTTAGCTAGATAGATAGCTAGATATGTAACTACATAGCTAGATATATAGCTAGACAGTTACTGAGCTAGTTGATAGTTAGCTAGATATGTAGCTAGATAGTTGGATAACTAGATATATAGACAGTTAGCTAGCTATCTAGCTAGACAGATAGCTAGATAGTTAGATAGTTATATAGCTAGACAGTTAGCTAGTTAGCTAGCTAGATAGATAGTTAGCAACATAGCTAGAGAGATTGCTAGATATGTAGCTAGATGGTTAGATAGCTAGATATGTAGCTATATATGTAGTTGGATAGTTAGATAGCAAGACAGATAGCTAGATAGTTAGCTAGATAACTAGAGATAGCTAGATATGTAACTACATAGCTAGATATATAGCTAGACAGTTACCGAGCTAGTTGATAGTTAGCTAGATATGTAGCTAGATAGTTGGATAACTAGATATTTAGCTAGACAGTTAGCTAGCTATCTAGCTAGACAGATAGCTAGTTAGATAGTTATATAGCTAGACAGTTAGCTAGTTAGCTAGCTAGATAGTTAGATAGCTAGTTAGATAGGTAGCTAAATAGTTAGATAGCTAGATAGATAGCTAGAAAGCTACATAACAAACATCAAATTGCCTGTATTACTCCACCAGGCTAATTTAATTTCATTCACTTCCTTCAGTTTGATCCGAAACTGAGTATTTGGCCGGGCATGGCGCCGCCGTCCTACGACATGTACCCAATAATGCTGCCGCCAACACCAGCGCAGCACTGGGCCTCAACGGTAGCTCCGCCTCCATCAGAACCAAACGCCACCGCCCAGAACCACCCACCGACCCGGAGGTCAACGCAGATGCTGCCGCAGACGCCGCCGCAGACGCCGCCGCAGACGTCTGGCGTCTAAACTCTATCGTCAAATAACGAAAAAGCTGAGGATGCGACCTGTATTGTTTCTGTAAAAAGACAATAACAATGTCATTTATTTAATATAAAGCTGCAGGTTAAATTCAATTAAACGTAGACCATGAAACAATCATCTCAACATGTTTTGATTTTAATACATTTTTAATATGAACATTAAAACTACAGTGGAGTCGTCGCGACAGAATCATCGAAGCACCAAGTGTTTCTCCTGTGATATACTCTATATTCTTTATTACAATACAGTACTTACAAGTCGAAGGGAAAAGTCAAATAAATATTAAATACGTCGCCAGTAGTATTGGTGTGATTTTCTACGTCGTTGATTGAAATGTTCCACGATGAAAAAATAGTGTTTTCCTTGGCTTTTAAACCATGTTAAGGCAAAAAAATGAAGAATGAGTTAGAAGCCACTGATAAATATTTGACTGTTTATACATCAAAAATAAATGTGACTACTTCCATTAACTAATAGAGTATTATGTATGCCTTCATTATACAGTCAGTGCATACTGTAGGCTACTTCTTCAGTTGTATATATTACTAGGGATTAAAGGTGTAAGATTTAGTTTGTTTAGCAGCAGCTAGTAGAACAGACTGGATATTATATTCATACGTGTTTTAATCGGTTTGTAATTCAAGAAAAATGAGAATTGTGTTTTTATTACATTGAATCCGTGCATCATTCATTCTTTTCCTATTTAAATTGGCATTTAAAGATCCAAAAATTAAAGAATCACTGGTTTATTTTGGCATATATTTATTATTATAACACAAAAAATACCTTTTTTTTTAATATTTCAATTCTAGGCTCAGATTAAAAATGTGAAATGGAAACGTACTACAGCAAAAAAGAACGATAAAAAGTCTATTTATTGAAATATTTTCTGGTATTAAATACATATTACGTCCATATTCATCATATTTATGATGAACTAACTACTTCTACTACTAATAAAAATCTATTTTTTAATCATTTGTTTTTGTTGTATTACATTTTCATTGCATATTTACAATCTGAGCCTAAAATTTAAGTATGAAAAAAAAGTATTTTTAATTTTTTTGTGTGTTAGAATAATAAAAAATTATGTTTTCATTTTTGGATTTTTTATTGCCAAAGTAAAAATGGAAAAAATAAATAATATTTAGCATTTTTCACTGTAGGTTTTTCTATTTCATGAGTCGGGTGTAATTCCCAAACTCGCCACTAGAAGCTGCTATAAACTACACACTGCTCCTTTAAGTTTCCTCAGTGCTACAATTACAAATCCAACCGTATAAACTGGATTCTCCCAATATCCAACAAACCAGAAGCATCAGAACAGGAAATGTACAATTAAATCAACAATAAAAAGGAAATAAAAAGAGTTGAGACTAAATACTCACAGCAAGATTAATCCAGAAGATTTTTACACTGATTTCCTTTCAAAATGATCTATTGCTGTTCATGTTCATCGTTGGAGAAATACAAGATAAAGTCTAAAAAAACACGATCAAATGGTAAAATATATATGATTTAATACAAATATGACATTTGGTATCTTTCCTTAACCAATCGAATGTAAACATTACACAACATAAAGTATTTATAATTCTGGAAAGGCTAAAATGTTTTATATCCTTTCATTAAAAAACATCATTTGTTCTTTTTTTCCCCATTTTCAATTGGCAATTCAAATTCCAAAAATGAAAAAGGTGGCAGGTTGTTATTTGTTCATTATTCTGTTATTGATGTATTGATTGATTGATAAGGTTATTAACTATTAATAACAATACAAATTCACCACATATCTTCTTTTCAATAGAGCAGTTGTATTCTAATCATGAGATGTAGTGATTTTTAAAGTCTCTATCTCTGTTGCTGGCTGAGAAAAAGATCAATTTTATCCGTCTGGCTTAAACGACGGCTTATTTTTATTCCATATCATCTTATTATTATTACATATCAATATATCTTTTATTACATATCAATATATTTTGATTACATATTGTCCTATTGATCCAGGAAGTCTGAAATATGGGAATATCTTTCCAAACTTTACCCAAGTCCATGTCCAGGTCAGTTAAAATAAAATAAATATATATATATAGTCATATTTAGGCCTATATTTATCTTTCACATTTTACAGGTTAGCATCTCTATTAGCATCTCTATTATTTATCTTAGAATATGTTATTTACCTGCTCTTTTCCTGGTCATCCTCTGTCTTTCCTGCTGGTAGAAATGTCACCTTTGGCCGATGATGCAGCCTTTTACGTTGCATCTTCTGATTTATTAAAATGGATTTGGTTTTTCAGCTTTGTGTTAACATTTTACTTGCTGAAATTAACCTAAAAAAACAAAACAAGGTCATGTAACTTGCAGACACAATAACTTTAGTACATTTCCAGATCACATAAACCCAACGAATTCAATATTTAAATAAAATTCAGGTGTTTGCTCCTTTTTCCATTTTATATTTTTGATTCAAGCCTAAAATTTAACTATGAAAAACAGTGATTTTTCCCTGTTATTTTCTGTTATAATAAGAAACAAATAACCTTTCATTTGGATTTTTGATCGCCAATTGACAAATGGAAAAAAAACGAATGATACGCAGATTAACAGAGAGCTGTTTCTGCAAAACCATTTGACTCTAAATCTATTTCCACATTAAATGATCACATACTCACACTCACTCACACTATTACACTAAACCTCTTAATCGAATCTAAATCTGTCTCAACAAATACCAACAGAATTACCCCAATCCTGACAAATAAAACACAACATGTGACGTTAGGGTTGCAAAAAGAGGCGACGTTTTCCAATAAATTACTGGAAAATGTCCAGAAACTTTCCATGGGAAATGAAACTGGGGCATTTTGGAAATATTCAACATTTAGCACCTAATTTACCAGCTAGTTAAACATTAATACCATTATAAATCAAATATATTTACAGCATAATATTATCAAAACTTACTTCACCACGCTATGAGATAATAATAAGTTGCTAGATTGTGTATTTGCCAGGTTTGATGAGGGAAAACGTAAATGTAAATCGTTTATTTCTGTGACTTTGGGAACCACGATGGGCGAATTTTCAAAAAATGTTGAATTATCCCTTTAAATCTGAATGTTTTAGCAAAGATTCTGCTGTGATTTATTTTCCCCAACTGTATTTAAGTTTCCTGTTAACCCTCTGTTGCATGAAATATTACTTAGATGTGGTAAAGAAACATGTTTTGAATGTATTTATTACTGAAAATATCAATCAATGGGTCTCCATTGGGTTGTATTCACTAGAAAATATTTGAAATAATACAGGAAAAATAACTTATAATATCAAAATTAAATTAAATGTTAAATAAAGTTTATTTATCATAGATAGTGAGTTAATTTTACAAATTTCTGAATAAAATGTCCATGAGCAATAGGGATATCCTGGTCATGTGACCTCATAAATTGTATGGC
>CM060471.1:25467388-25487388 GCA_030544235.1 Lepturacanthus savala | reverse complement strand
AATTTGACTATCTTTATTTTATCTTATTTTATCTATTGTATATTTAGTACTTTTAAATTTAGTACCTTATTGTTAATAAAGTTTTTAAAAAATATCAATAAAGGTGATTCAATTGTTCTTTTTTGTTCTTTTTTATTTTTAATCTTATTCAATTTTAAATATTTTTCCTTGTTTTTTTTAATAAAAACTTTTATATTTCCCCCTTGTATTCAATTGTTTTAAAATTTTTTTATTTTGCAATTTTTAATCTTATTTCATTTTAATTAATTTTTCTTATTCATTTTAAATTTATTTACATTTTTCTGCTTTCATTCAATTGTTTTTAAGTTGTATAACTTTGTTCTTTTTTATTTATTATTATTTAATTTTAATACATTTTTCTTCTTTTAATTTTAAGTTTAGATTTTTTCCCCTTTTATTTTCATTTTTATTCAATTTGTGAAATTATTCTCTGGAAATGTGCAATAATTTTTCTTTATTCTTTTTTATATGAATAATAATAATATATATTTTTATTCTTTTGATCTCATTCAATTTCAATTATTTTTCCTTTTTTTAATTAAAATATTAGATTATTATTAGATTAGAATATTTAATTGTTTTTAAATTGTATAAATTTGTTTTTTTTTGTTGTTTTTAATTACTTTTTTTATATTTAATCTTATTAAATTTTAAATATTTTTCCTTTAATTTAAAATGTTAGATTTTTCCCCGTTTAATTAACGGTTTTAATGCTTTTATTGTTTAATATAAAACACTTTAAATGATGTTCTATATAAATAATCATTTATATTTCTATATGATGCATGTGTTTTTAGTCCTGCTGGCGGCTGCAGCCTCTCTCCTCCACCACCAGGGGGCAGCGTGCACCAACTCTGTCCAATCACAGAACACCTGTGACTAGAATGTGTTAAACATGGCTGTTTATTTGGATTTCTAGGGAGAATTCCACATGCACAGCGGCGTGCACACGACAAAAAACAGCTGGAAAGAGATTTTTCATGATAGAATTGGATTCATCAGCCTGCAGCATATTTATGACCTGTCAGCTGGTCACATTTATCAGATATTCTGTCTCAGCTGGACATTCGTTTTTGCTTCATCCTCCAATAAAAACACAGTGTTGATGTGTTGAATTGCAGCCATGAAGCTTGGTCTCAGCTGCTGTGAAACAGACAGATGTGTCCTTCCCTCAGCTCCAAGGACACACTCGTCCTGTCTCCTTTAGAAATGAAGGACGAGCTGAAACCAGCGAATCACCGACGGTTTAGTCTCTAAACGGAGCGGATCAGTCTAAACCAGCGGTGTCAAACATGTGGAACCGGACCCCTAAAGGGTCCGATCAGGGCCCGAAGACTGAAAATGTTCCAGCTGCTGATTCTTCATCAGAAATGAGAGATTATGTCTGTAAAAATGTTAAAATACTAAATATACTAAATATAGTTAAGTGCAGTGTAAAACATTTAATCTTTAATACAATTCATCCAATACTGAGTAGAATTATCTTTACATTTCAACTTGGATTTCCCTAAAAAAACCTAAAGTTGCATCTAATCTAATCTGAATTGGAAGATAATTTAGTTTTTTATCAAGATTTTTTTCCAAAATATGAGAATAAATTACAAATTAAGATAAAACGAAATTATCTTCCATAATATGATATTCTAACATAATTCTACTCAATATTGGACTAATTCTACCAAAACACAAGATATTTTCACTTGTTAAGATTTATATGGAAGAACTGGGTTATTATTTTTTCTTGTCATCTTCTTTTTTTGTAAATTAAAGGTTAATTAAAGTCAAATATACCTATATATATTATATGATTTTAGAGATTATTTGACACATAAATGGAAATTGCAATTAAAATTCAATTAATTGCACAACTTTAGGTCCAAGGTGTAGTTTCTGGGGGTCCAGATCCACTGATGTGAAGCAACGAATCCTGTTTCCTCTGCACCTCATGACAGAAACAATGATTATTGATCAGGTCTGACTCCTCAAATCCACTGGAGGAGGCTGATAGTGATCATCATCTTAACAAGCTGCAGATGGAATCAGGCTGAGTCATTGCTGCTGCTGCTGCTGCTGCTGCTGCTGCTGCTGCTGCTGCGTTTGTGCAGGAATGTGCCTGAGGAGAAGCAGCGAGTGGTTTTCCTGTACCTGCTGTAGCCAGCTCCAGATCCCTCTTCACAAACGCCTTCCTCTTCTCCTCCAGGAGCTGACTGGGAATTAAACCAGCGCTGCCTCCCTCTATGTGACAGGCCTGATGGGAGGATTCAGACACACATGCATGAAAAATAAACCCACACTGCAAATACATTAGCAAGAACTTCATTCACTAGATTTGTGCTTTGAGCTCAGAAATCAGCTCTGCAGGCTGCTGCATGCATGTGATTGAGGAGTGGACGTGCATTAAAGGGATAGTTCATAGTTTATTTCTGGAAAAAATGTGTTTTGCATGAAGTTTATATTGTATTAAGCACTGAACTCTGCAGAATCATTTCTAGAAGCAACAGGAAACACACCTACTGGCAAATTAAAACTATTTATTTCTTAATTTGTTCATTTATACTTGTATTAAATGTGTACTACATCCATAAAACATATGTTTTTCACTAAAACCTCAGCTGTAGTAGTAGGACAAAGTCACAGAAATGAAAATCTACTAATTAAACTACTACCATAATAATCTGTCATGTTTTAAACAATGGAATTAAAAGTATGTTCCATATTTATTTAATTATTCTTCATATTTTGCATTTTATTTGATTCTGTTCTAGTTCAGGTTGCAAATGGAAATAAATCCAAAATTTACAAAACTGAATGTTGAGGAAAATCTATTACAGCATAATCTTTGCTGAAACGACAGGATTTAAAGGGACAGTTCACCCTTTATCAGAGCTGCTCCAGCTGTTTTTATCCAGACCAGAATAATACTACGCGTCTAATTAAATATTAAAAGACAGAAAATGTCTGTTAAGATTACAGAAAGCTCATGACACATTTACATAACTGTTGAACTATCCCTTTAAATCTGGTTGTTTCTCCAGATATATTTAACTTCCCTGTCCCAACCTTCAATTTTTTATAAATTCTGGATTTATTCACATTTATTCCTATTAAATCTCATGGAAAACTTTGAAAATTCCCATAATTTTGCAACCCTAGCTACAACAGAATCAAATAAAATGCAGAGTTCTGTGTTTAACATGATGTAAAGATGATGCTGCATCCAGTAAAAAGGTCAGAGGTCAGAGGTCGACCAACCTGCCACCAGTTGAGATCTTCCTGATTGAAAATCTGCAGAATGTCTCCACTGCTGAAGCTAAGCCCCGCCTCCTTACAGGGAATCAGGTTATCATGGGACGGGTCGTAGTCAAAGTGGCACTTTACAAAAGCCTGGACGGAGAAAAATGTCAAAGAAAAAGAGAAAATATGTTAATGAAAATAGTTTTATTCATATGTTGCATGAGAAAAACTCAGCTCCAACAATAAATACAGTGTTTTATCTGTATTAAACCCAATGTTACTGTTCCAGCATCAATATATGTAATAAATATGAGATAAAAAGTCAGAAATATGAGATAAAAAGTCAGAAATATGAGATAAAAAGTCAGAAATATGAGATAAAATGTCAGAAATATGAGATAAAATGTCAGAAATATGAGATAAAATGTCAGAAATATGAGATAAAATGTCAGAAATATGAGATAAAAAGTCAGAAATATGAGATAAAAAGTCATAAATATGAGATAAAAAGTCATAAATATGAGATAAAATGTCAGAAATATGAGATAAAAAGTCATAAATATGAGATAAAATGTCAGAAATATGAGATAAAAAGTCATAAATATGAGATAAAAAGTCAAATATGAGATAAAAAGTCATAAATATGAGATAAAATGTCAGAAATATGAGATAAAATGTCAGAAATATGAGATAAAAAGTCAGAAATATGAGATAAAAAGTCAGAAATATGAGATAAAAAGTCAGAAATATGAGATAAAAAGTCAGAAATATGAGATAAAAAGTCAGAAATATGAGATAAAATGTCATAAATATGAGATAAAATGTCAGAAATATGAGATAAAAAGTCAGAAATATGAGATAAAATGTCATAAATATGAGATAAAATGTCAGAAATATGAGATAAAAAGTCAGAAATATGAGATAAAAAGTCAGAAATATGAGATAAAAAGTCAGAAATATGAGATAAAAAGTCAGAAATATGAGATAAAAAGTCAGAAATATGAGATAAAATGTCATAAATATGAGATAAAATGTCAGAAATATGAGATAAAAAGTCAGAAATATGAGATAAAATGTCATAAATATGAGATAAAATGTCAGAAATAAGAGATAAAATGTCAGAAATATGAGATAAAATGTCATAAATTGAGATAAAAATGTTAGAAATGTGAGATAAAAAGTCAGAAATATGAGATAAAAAGTCAGAAATATGAGATAAAAAGTCAGAAACATGAGATAAAATGTCATAAATATGAGATAAAATGTCAGAAATATGAGATAAAAAGTCAGAAATATGAGATAAAATGTCAGAAATATGAGATAAAATGTCAGAAATATGAGATAAAAAGTCATAAATATGAGATAAAAAGTCAGAAATATGAGATAAAATGTCATAAATATGAGATAAAATGTCAGAAATATGAGATAAAAATGTTAGAAATGTGAGATAAAAAGTCAGAAATATGAGATAAAAAGTCAGAAATATGAGATAAAAAGTCAGAAACATGAGATAAAAAGTCAGAAATATGAGATAAAATGTCATAAATATGAGATAAAATGTCATAAATATGAGATAAAATGTCAGAAATATGAGATAAAAAGTCAGAAATATGAGATAAAATGTCAGAAATATGAGATAAAATGTCAGAAATATGAGATAAAATATATTTAATTTAGATTTAAGCTCATTTTAAACATCTATTCTTCATGTTCTGTCAAATACATGAGATTAAAAACTCAACAACACAAGATAAATATAATAAATATAAGATTAAAAAGTCTGAAACATGAAGTAAAACATCAGAAATGTGAAATAAAATGATTTTATAATAAAAAAAATCAACAATTTGATCTGAAAACATTTAGATTAAGTTGAAGAAAATATGTGATAATTGTCTGTTTTATATTTGCATCAGTTTCGTCTCATTTGAGTTTTAAATAAATTTAAATATATTTATTTTTCCAATATTCTAACTCTATTTCCTCTATAACAGCAACATCAATAGATTCTGTCGTCACTGAACATGTTGGACATTTATTTTATTCCAGGTTTAAATCCATAACCTTTGTATTTATTATCATTTATAGTGATTTATAGAGAACTGGAGAATCAACCTGCATCTTGAGTGTTTAACAGGCCGGAGCAGTGAAAGCAGCCGTGTTGTGTTTGATGCTCAGTGATTCTACACGATAAATAAACGTCAGGAATAAATAAATGAATAAATTCAAGGCTGCAGGAGAGAGTTGATGAAACTAAACCTGCATCACGACCCTCGCTGACAGGACAAGGGCTGAGAGACATCCAGAAATAAATAAAGATGAGAGGAGAGAGCCAAAACCCGTCGCCATGGCAACGCCCACTCCTCCTCCCCCCTCCCCCCTGCACTCGATATATAAAAAGGCTGCCAGCTCCTATTGTAGAGAAGGAGAGAAAATACCGTTTTATTGATGGGGATAAGAAACTGTGGCTGACCAGAGAATAAATTAATATTAAATACTAATAAATAAATAAATTAAAAATACTACAGTACCATACAGGGGAGAAAATCCTATTTCAGTGATGGGAATAAAAAAATAAATATATAATACTAATATAAATAAATAACTAAATAAATACTATACTATATACTAATAAAAAAAATAATAAATTAAAAATACTACAGTACCATACAGGGGAGAAAATCCTATTTCAGTGATGGGAATAAAAAAATAAATATATAATACTAATAATAAATAATTAAATAAATACTATACTATACTATATATTAATAAAAAAATTATAAATAAATAAATAAAAAATACTACAGTACCATACAGGGGAGAAAATCCTGTTTCTGTGATGGGAATAAAAAACTAAATATATAATACTAATATAAATAATTAAATAAATACTATACTATACTATACTATATATTAATAAAAAAATTATAAATAAATAAATAAAACATACTATAGTACCATACAGGGGAGAAAATCCTATTTCTGTGATGGGAATAAAAAATAAAATAAATATATAATACTAATATAAATAAATAACTAAATAAATACTATACTATATACTACTAAAAAAAATAATAAATAAAAAATACTACAGTACCATACAGGGGCGAAAATCCTATTTCTGTGATGGGAATAATAAAATAAATATATAATACTAATATAAATAAATAAATACTATACTATACTATATACTAATAAAAAATAATTAATAAATAAATAAAAAATACTATAGTACCACACAGGGGAGAAAATCCTATTTCAGTGATGGGAATAAAAAATAAAATATATATATAATACTAATATAAATAAATAAATACTATACTATACTATAAATTAATAAAAAATAATTAATAAATAAATAAAACATACTATAGTACCATAAAATAATAAATAAATAAATAAATAAATAAAACATACTATAGTACCATACAGGGGCGAAAATCCTATTTCAGTGATGGGAATAACATGACATGACATGAAAAATTAAATAAAAAAATATTAAATACTAATAAAATATAATACATGAATAATCAGAATCATTTATGGTGGTGACATGAAACACTAGTGGCAAATTAAAACAATTTGTTTTTTATTTGTTAATTTATATTTGTATTAAATGCGAACTACATCCATATAAAACATATTTTTCACTAAAACCTCGTTCATTTTAAGACACAGAAATCTAAATTCAAGACTTTTTAAGATATTGGATAAGATATTTTTTTTTAGCCCTCAACATGTTCAAATGTTTTAAACAATGGAATTAAAAGTAATAATATATAGCCATATTTATTTATATTTATACATAAGGAAAAAACCTGATTTTTCCTGTTCCCCCCTCCCTCCCCCAAGTGGCTGTTGCTATGGTAACTTCCATCGTTAGAGCTCGTTAACGATCATCAGGTCTGATATTAACCAAACTGATAAAAAGAGGCTGATTCTGGACTAATTCTGAAGAAGTGGTGTGGTAGCTGCTAGCCGAAAACTAGCGGTTAGCCACTGGCCCCGCCCACTGGGAAATAGCACCTGGACCAAACCATTTGGAGGAATAAGAGGGGGGGGGGGGTCATCTTTCATTTCTTTGATATTCAAAATGATTTATTTGTGTTTACAAAGATTTTTGTTGCAGCGACTGTGCTGTAGAGTGTGTTTCTGTGCTGTAACAACACACACACACACACTCACACACACACACACACACACACACACACTTCTAAATACAAAAGCAGAGTCTCAGCTGGCCGAAGGGAACCTGTCAGTTGAGTTTAATCATCATGTGACGGTGGAGCTGGAGGCGTGAAACACAGACATCTGGATCATGTTGAGGAGGAAACGACCTAATCATCAGAATTCTGTCACTCTGGAAATATAACAACAAGGCTTTAATCCTGACTTTTTATACTTGTTAAATCAAAAATCTATCGCATTTACTTCTGGTACAAACTCATCATGTAAAGGAAAATCTGTGATTTTAGATAAAAACATATTATACAGATTAGAAAATAACTGATGAATAGATGTGAAAAGACTGTGATTAAATGTATTTAACTGTTATTTTCTCATAATTTTTGCGTGGAAGTGTAAAAACTCACTTTAATGTAATGATAACAATATCTAATCAATTAATCACCAACTAATTTAATAATTGAATAATTGATTTGAGTCATTAAATGTCTAAATTCTCTAGTTTGTGCTTTTAATTTCTATTATTACAACTTAATCATATTTAATTGTAATTATTTTAAAAAAACCTCTGTTAACCCTCTATTACATAGCGTTTCCATAGCAACAATGACTTTATCTGTAAAAGCTGTAATATAAAATCTGTTTTTACAGCTAGGTGTGAAAAGGGGGCTTTTATTTTGAAGGATTTATGAGGTCACATGACCAGGATATCCCTATTGCTGATGGACGTTTGACATTGTGTCACAACTGAAAGTCTTTAATTCTGAATATTGGAAATAAAAACCTAATCACTATCTAGAATAGGTATTCTTTAGTTATTTATTCATATATTTAAATAAATATATATATTTCTAATATGCAAATATGATAAATTCCTAGTGTATAGAACCTAATATATAATACATAAATAATTATACATGCATAATAAAACATTAAAATCATGTTTTACTGTGTATAAAGGGTTAATCAACTGTTTTTAAATTGTATCCTGATGCTTTTATTGTTTTATTTTTCAATGTTAAATGTTCTAAACAAATAAATTGGTAGTTTTTGGTGCAAGAATCAATTTATCAGGAGCTGAATTTACTGCAAATATTCCATTTCTATCCCTTTTTATTTCTCCACACAGTGAACTGGGGCATCATTTCAGCTTATATATATAACCCAGTGACATCCACTGTTCCCTGTTCAACACAACAAGATCCTGAGTAATCCTCCTATAAATATTTGATACGGATGAAATATTCTGCCGTGATGCGTTCGTGGGACTTTTCTCCGTCGTATATCTCAGCTTCGCAGTCGGATAATTTACTGTTGGTTTGGATAACCGACACATCTGCAGTGCAGGTGTTACAGACAAACAGCCAAAGCCGTAAAAAACCTGTGCAGCTTTAGATTTATGACGTTTTAGCAGGACGACGACGAGGGGTAATTACCTGGAGGAGGAAAATGACGCTTTCCTTTTAAACTAATTACTGTGTGATATTAGTCAGGATGAAGGAAACTGCTTCTTGGAGACAGTAGAGAAATAGAGAGTCCGTCTGTGTACGGTTCTATTGATTATTGAAACGATTAATTGATTAGTTATTTGGTTCATGAATCAATGATCCCAAAGATCATCAGTTTATTATTATAGAGACTAAAGAAACCAGGAAATAATCAGAGAATTTAGACGTTTTCTCCTTTATAAATGACTCAAATCTATTAATTAATTATCAAAATACTCGGCGATTAAATGATTAATCAACTAATTATTGCAGCTCTGACACAACTTTATCTGTAAAAGACCAGAACTAGGAGTTAGTTTTAGTTGGTTTTATAAAAAACTAAATACTGTTTGTTAGTTTTTCATCATTTATTTGTAAAGTTTCATTTCAGTTGATGCAAACTTTTCAGTTTTTATTCTTTCAAATCTTTTCAATTGTTCAAAGCAGCAACTGACGACTACTTTAATATCTGATTATTGAATTATTTGGTTCATATAATGGTGTAAAATGTGGATCCAAAGCTGAAGATTCAACCTAAAATATCAAAGATCATCAGTTTATTATTATAGAAGAATAAAGAAACCAGGAAATAATCAGAGAAGAGAAGCTGGAACCAGAGAATTTAGACATTTTCTTCTTTAAAAATGACTCAAATTGATTATTAAAATAGTTAAAAGGAGCTTTAATGCTAATTTAGCCAGGCTAAATTACATTAATTTATGCTAACGACAGTAGAAATAAATATATAATATAAATATATAATCATTTTCAGGACATTTAACTTTTTTTCCTCATTTTCCATGATGAAGGTATTTTATTCTATTATTATTCTATTGTATATAAACTGTGGGTCCAACAAATACTTCGTCACATTAAATACTGAAGTCAAATTGATTGATTGATAGGTTTAATGCTAATTTAGCTATGCTAAATCACATTTATTTATGCTAATTTTCAGCTGCTACAGAGACAAGTTATCATGTTATACACTAATGCATTCTCCTTTAATGTGTGCCTTAATATGCACCTCTATTTATTATTATCTATTTATTAATTTATTGTATTTGAGCCACAGGTCCAACAAAGATCTTGTCATTAAAGTCTCCTGAATGAAGTCAAATTAACTGATTGGTAGCTTTAATGCTAATTTATCCACGTTAAATCAGATTAATGTATGTTAACAACAGTTTAAATACCAGTAGTTTAAATGAACAAGCAATAGGGATAACTTTTAACCTGTTTGCAAATCATTTCCCAGGATAACTTAATAATTTACAGGACATTTTTTTTTCCACGACTGGAAAATTGGTCGTTTTCCAGGTTTAAAATATAAAGTTTGTTGCTGTAGCTTCACAGATTAACAGATTCTCTTCTCAGTCCTTTCTTATTGCAGCAGAAATAAAAGAAACTCTGATATAATTCATAAAAAGAAAAGAATTGATTGTCTCCTCCTCACTTCACTGGTTTCCCATTTCACTCCGACCTCATCAATGCAGAATCCCAACTTATCAGTCAATTATCCAACATATTCTCTTTGGTGGCAGATGATTTTAAAGCCGAGCTCCATCGTCCTTTATCACAGAGGTAAATACGTCTGAGACCTTTAACTTCAAGACTGAAAACCTCTTTTTCTATTTCCATTTCTATTTCCACCAGGCGGCACATAAATAATTAAAGCCTGTTTGCACAGCCTGTACTTTCCTTACTGCTGCTTCCTGCTCTGCTGGAGTTTTTATTTCATTTATGACGTGTATGGAAACGTATTTTTATCTTTTATTGTTTACTGAGGCAAATAGATGATATTATAACAATATAGTGATGAGATATTGTCTGGAATTTATAGTAGAGAGGACATTTTACTGCAAGTTTAGAGTAAAAGTAGCTTAGGATCACAGGAATAAGTCAGATCACTTTGTTTCACAGATAAAAACATTATTTTATATTTTAGCCATAACTTTACTTCTTCTGTTCTAACTAGAATAATAAAGTTTTATTACATTATTAAGGTCAAAGAATCCAAATAAACAGGAAATAAGTCTAAAAGTTCAAAATCGTTACCTATAATAAGATTTTAGCAGCAAATTCTGCACATTTTTTTATTAAAAACAACATTTTAAAGGCAGAATTTTAAAGGGAATAACAACTGAATGGATGCAAAGGTAACATACAATTCAAAACTTTATTGACAGTTGTATTAGGACACAATGACAAGTTTTATTACTAAGATGTTTCTGATCAACAGGATTTTATTTGGATGTTTATCTACATGTGAAAAGTTATGAGCTTTAGTTGATTTAGAGTTTTATTGGTGGATATTTAGAAAAGAAAAATGTATATTTGGATGAATTTATCAGACATTTATGTCAGAACCTGCAGTAAAAACACATTTCTTGTCCTTTACACATGTGATAAATGTCCTATTTTCCTGGTTTTTAGTTCCTACCTGTCGTGGGGTGTGAGGTTCCTGGTAGCTGGGGAGGATCTTCAGCACCACGCTGCCACTCGCCTCCTTCAGCATCTCCTGAAGAACCTTTGGGTCGTTGCCCACCTCCTTGGCGTTCACCTCCTTGATGATGTCGCCCACGTGCAGCAGACCCTGCTGGTCGATCATGCCGCCGTGGAGGATCCTGGCGATCACCAGCTCGCCGTTCTCCACCCGGAAGGTCACGCCCTGCACACAGCGGGAGGTTTAATCTCTCATCTCAACAAGACTTATTACAGTGGCCGGGCAACATGTTGCAAAACGCTGCAAAACGCTGCAAAACGCTGCAAAACGCTGCAAAATGCTGCAAACACAGATGCAAACGATGCAAAACCAAAAATACGTAATGCAAAAAATGCTGCAGGAGAAAATGTTGAAACCTTGTGAGGACAACAAAAACAGGAATACATATTTTAGTTGAAGACAAATTGTTTATGCAGGAGCAAAAAGAACAAATCAGAGGAAGGAGCATCAACGGAAGACGTTAAGGTGACCGACAGCAAAAACTGCAAAATGCAGAAATGATGCAAAACCAAAAACACACAAACCCATAAAAAACAAAAAGAAAATGCTGCAATCACAGAAACTACGCTGAAGTAAAAACTCACAAACCCACAGAACAAATGCATGAGAAAAATGCTGCAAATATCAAAAAGAGCTTAAAAATTAAACAGAACACGTCTTCGTTTTCACTCCGGTCTAAACACACCATGAGTGGAGCATCATGTTTCCATGGTAACATGGAAAATCCATATTAAAATCCATGGTTTTAGTATTTGCAGCATTTTTCTTTTGCATGTTTGTAAGTCGTTGCTCCTCCTTCGTTTCTGTGATGCAGCATTTTTTTCCTCCTGCATTATTTTTGTTGCATTTGTCTTACAGTATGTGTTTGTGCATTTTTTGGTTTTGCATTATTTCTGCAAGCGGCTGCTATCTCTGTTACCGTGGAAACACAACGCTCTGCTCGTGTTCAGCTGTCCAGACCCGAGTGAAAACAAAGATGTGTTAAATTGAACCGTAGAGATTAAAATGTTTTTAAAAAGCGATCATTCAAGATACAATGTGGTATGAAATTAATGTGAACATTTTTAATCTCTTATTGATATTTGCAGCATTTTTCTTTTGCATTTTGCATTTCTGTGATTGCACCATTTTTCTCCAGCAGCGTTTGTTTTATGTGTTTGTGTGTTTTTCATTTTGCAGCATTTTGCAGCGTTTTACTGCCCTATGAGCCACCTGAACTTCTTCCATTGATGCTTCCTTTCTCTGATTTTCTACCTTCACTCCTGCACAAACAACTTGTCTTCGCCTGAAATGTGCATCCATATTATTTTTTATCGTTTCGCCCTCACTCTCTTTGATTTGTAACCGTGAACCACTTTATAAACTTGGCTCAGGAACCTTGTTTGTATACGACGCTACATCGCTAACTCCCTAAATTACAGCGCTGCAGCTGTAAAGTTGGAGGTCAGCTGAAGCGGTTCAGGATTTTATGGGTGAACACACAAACCTTAATGTTACGGCTGCGATTCTCATAAAACAGTTGGCAGACAGAGATTGTTCTTCTGACATTAAAGCACCTGGCGAAGTCAGAAGTAAAGTGTTTGGTATTGATCGACAACCCTGTTCTCCTCCTGCAGCTGAAACACCAGCGTTTGGTTCTGTGAGGTTTTATGAATCTATCCTGAAACACAAATCTTCTCATTTGTTGAGGAATTACCTCTGTTATCAGTGTATAAGAGGGTCGGGATTAGCGGTTTCTAAAGTACTCAGACGTACCAGATGTTCTCCAGACACTTTCCGGATCCCCACCATCCTGACAGCATCAGGAGGAACCGGCTGGTTGTTGAAGGCTGCGTCCATGAAGGAACACGGACTAGGGGGCGGAGTCTCGTAGTTTTTAGACGCCACAGAATCATGGGTCTCCAGTAGAGACTGAAGAAAGAACAGAAAGAAATTTATAACAGAAATCATCCTGTTTCAGTCCCTCCCTACGTTTAAGAAGACATTTATACACTGAAAAGCAGTGAAAACATCTCATATTGAGTAGAATTATCTCATTCCACTGGCGGATAATTCATCTTATTACAAGTTTTTTCATGATTTGCATCAAATGCATTAACAAAAGAAGACTAAAACTCTGTAAATACAGCAGATTTATACTGGAACAAGACTAAATACCAGACATTTTACTGCAAGTTCTGACACAAATGTCACCAAATGCCGCCAGAGACTGAAATATTTACACAACAAGCCCTGCAAGGGACGACCTTCCTTGACTGTAGGGTCACAGCTCTTATTAGATATGGCAGGTTTGCTGCAAGAAAATGCTGCTCCATCATTATTAACTCATTTGACCTCACTAGTAGATGAGATACGGGACAAAAAATAGGTTTTTACTGCAAGTTCTGACCATCAAACAGACTTGATGCAGCTCCAAATGAATTAAATCCATCACCAGCAGGAGATGCATCATTAAGAATGAGCTGCTGATGTGAGGCGGGTTCCTCAGACCTGGAAGTGTGGTTCCTTCAGGATCCGGACCAGCTCCTCCGCTGCTTGGCTCATGTTCAGTAGAGGACTGAGCTCCTTCAGGATCTCCTGGACCAGCTCCACGTTGTTCTCCCTCACCGCCTCCAGCTTAGGCTCCTCAAAACGCTCATGAGCCTGGATGTTAAAGAAAATAAAAGGGATGTGACTCGTCCTTAAAAGCCAGGATCACCTGATTCTCAGATAACATCATCCAGTGGCGTCATTTCACTTCATTCATTCAGTCCTCATTCATTTTAAAGATGTCTAAAAATGACTAGAACTATGTTCAACATGTTGTTGGGTTGTGTGTTTTCAGATTTAAATCCAACTCTGCTGAAAACACACAGCCTGGATCCATAAATCTCTACTGACAGACAGAAAAAAAACAACGTAGAGTCGAGGCTTTGAGCCAAATCTTAGAGTTTTTCGGCTCCTGTGAAACATCAATTTTACTTTTTCAGGGTCAGTGATACGATAGGATTTAAATCTTCACCCGGCTCATTTATAAATCACTGCTGGGCCTGGATTCTTCTTATTTTGGAGGGAACTAGGCTGATATTATTGTAAATGCAACAACAAAATATAAACCTAAGTGTGAAAAAGAGGACTTCATTACCAAATCAACAGGATTCCAAGCTACATGCAAATGAGGTGCCACAAGGTTCAACACTTGGTCCTCTTCTCTTTTCTAATTTTTATTAACGATCTTTCTCTAATTTGTTCTAAATCCAATATTCCATAAATACAAAATGCCCTTCAATCAGATTTTAATATCATATAAAACTGGCTTTTCTCCAATCATGAGGGCCATGGCTCTCCCCTCAATTTGGTCTTTTGCCCTTAAAAAAAAAAGAATTAGCCAGAAGTCCATGATGAATGAATTTAATCCTCACATGGTGCATTTATAAACTACTGCTGGACCTGGATTCTCCTTATTTTAGAGAGAACTAGGCTGCTATTTCTGTAAATGCATCCAATTCCAAGTATTGCAAATGAAAATGAGGTGCCACATTACTTCAACTATACACAAACGATACTGTGATCTATACTTCTAAATCCAATATTCCACAAATTCCAAATGCCCTTCAATCAGATTTTAATATCATACAAAACTGGCTTTTCTCCAATCATGAGGGCCATGATGCCCTTAAAAAAAAGAAGTCCATGATGAATGATTTAAATCCTCACATGGTGCATTTATAAATTACTGCTGGACCTGGATTCTCCTTATTTTGGAGAGAACTAGGCTGCTATTTTTGTAAATGCATCAAAAAATATAACTTAAGCTGCAAAACAAGCTGCCTGCAGAACAGTATACCATCATACATGCAAATGCAAATAACTCCTCTACAGTATTTGATTCTATTTTCTATTTGAAAGCGTACAGCAGCATCAGGTCTGTGGAGGATTTGGATTCTGCAGGGACTGACTCCATCTCTGGCAGCAGAGATGTTTGTTTTCTGAGGACTGATCCCTGCTGAGAGACAGGATCTGCTGCACAAACACTAAACACAAATAGGTGTTTTGGCAGGAATCTTCCTTTAAAACCGTCGGTGTCTTGGCTCCTGGACACAACCAGAATGTCAGAGGGACGCGCCGTGCCTTTAAATGCATCGGCTGTGTTTGCTAATGATTGTATTTGTGGATTTTTACAGCTGCTGCTGCTCGTGTGGTTGATGCTCAATCTATCGTACCAATTATATTCAGCCACTCTGCCAAGTGCTGAAATTGGCAGCTTCAAAAACTCCCCATCCGTTGTAATTAGGAGAAGCTTCTAATCTGCCTCGTCTCCAGCGAGACGTTTCAGTCAAGGCGGCTAATGAGCACTGGTGTTCCCAGGGAAAAAAGAAAATACAACAGCATTTTACGTCTTTATTTGCTGTTTTGTTTGAGATATTTTTTCCTTTATTGTGAAACTGGAACTAAACTTCACATAATTAAAAATCGATGTAGCTCAGTGGGACAGAAGCTTGTGTTCAATAGAGGCAGATGGTTCTGAAAGGTCCAAAAATAAAGGAGAACCATTTATTTTCACTATAATTCCATAATTACACAATGACAGAATGTAGGAGCAGAATTATTTATTTAATTTACCCATTAACTTATTAATTTCTGATTATTTCCCCGTTGCAAATACATTTTCCATTTGATATATTGAGGTGGAAATGCAGAGATAAATAAATACATTTAAAATGTATGTATTAATAAATAAAAAAATATAATAATATTAATTAATAATTAAATGTGAACCACTGGATTACCATAATTTTAAAAAATTATTTAATTTAGTAGTATTTATTTCTTATTATTTGATATTATTTAATTTAAAATTTTAGTTTATTTTAATGCAAAATGATAAAATACATTTGGGAAAATAAATGAGGAAATGAATAATAATAATTAATTCATGTAAAATTAATCTATTAATAAAAAAGGGTAAATAATACACAAATAAATAAATTTAATTAATGAAATAAATGGAAACTTCCATAATTTAAAATAAATACATTTATTTAATTTAGTAGTATTATTTTTTATTTTATTTTTTTATTATTTTTTTATATAAATTGAGGTAAAAATGAATGTAATGAATAAAATGAATAAATAAATACATTTTAATAATAATAAATAAAATGGTAAATCAAATAAATGGGAACATAATGCACAAATAAATTAAAATAAAACAATATTTACTTCTTTATTCTTGATTATGACAGTTTCAGTCCTCCATAATTTCGGCCACTCTCTGTTATAAAACATCTAAAAGCATGAGCAAGAGTTTTTTTGGTTGAGTTTAAAGTTCTTGACATTAAAAAGGTTCGACACCCACTGATTTAATGATGTAACGCTGCAGTTTCACGATTCAGCTTTGATGAAAACGTCTCACCATTAAATTTCTGCTTGATTTTGTTAAAGTGCAAAAACTCCTCCATGAATCATTAGACATTAACTTCATGTTGAGCTCTGATTGCTCCATTAGAAATTATGAAAAAGAGAATTTCTGACCACTTGGCACCTAATAACTAAAATATTCCGCAGAGTCAGAATTAATTTTTTTTCCGGCGGAGGTATTTTACAAAAGACCTCGTTTAGAGTGTGAATAAAAAAGGGAAATGTGATGGCTCGGCATTTAGGATAAAAAGCACCGGAGACTTAACCGAACGTCTAAAAGTCGAGTGTCTGCTCATTGAACTGCCCTTAATGCCTCAGTAGTCACATCCAGAGCCAGTTCCAGTCACAGCTGATAATAATCGACGCTGCTGAAGCCCTTTTTACATGATGATATCTTCCCTTTTTGTCATAACGGGCTCGTTCTGATCTTCAGACTCGTTAGAGAGCTGCAGGTTGCACTGATTGCATCACACTGGAGGGAGAGTGGTGCAATCAGAGCAATTCAGACGCTTCCTCGGTTCCTGTCTTACATCCCTCCTTTAACGTGTTCTTTCCTCTCTCGGCACGCCCAGTTAGAACCTGCTAAGTGTTTATGGATCCAGCGTCGGGGTCAACAGAGAAACCATAATCCGGGAAATGGTTTTCACATCCTTCAGCGAGGCACCTTTACTCACCGCTGACACCCGGCAGATTATTCTTTTATGAGAATAAGCATCAATACCACGGAGTCACCGAGGGACCGGATCAGACAGGCAGCAAAACAAACACTCATATATATATAGATATAAAAATATATAAATATATATGCAGGATTCTGCAGAGGAGAAATCAATTGGTTTTCAGCGAGAAAGAAACTGAACCACAGAGAGAAGAGGAGCTTTGAAGAATAAAGAACAGAAGGCTGTGTTCTCTCCTGTTTGTTTGTTGTTTAAGATCATTTTTTTCTGCAAAGTGTAAACAGGAAACAAGGAGAGAAATATGTGAAACTTGCATCAAAGAAAGACTTCTTGTTCTCAAGACCAGTCTAGGTCTCAGCACCGGACCAAGACTAGTCTTGGTTTTGACACCAGAGGCAAAATCATTTTTGTGGTCTTGGTTTTATTTCGTTCTAGACAGTCTTTAGATTTGTCTTGGTCTCGACAGTCTTTGGTCTCGACAGTCTTTGGTCTCAACAGTCTTTGGTCTCAACAGTCTTTGGTCTTGCCTCAGTCTCAACAGTCTTTGGTCTCGACAGTCTTTGGTCTTGTCTCAGTCTCAACAGTCTTTGGTCTCGACAGTCTTTGGTCTCGACAGTCTTTGGTCTAGACAGTCTTTGGTCTCGACAGTCTTTGGTCTAGACAGTCTTTGGTCTAGACAGTCTTTGGTCTCGACAGTCTTTGGTCTAGACAGTCTTTGGTCTCGACAGTCTTTGGTCTTGTCTCAGTCTCGACAGTCTTTGGTCTCAACAGTCTTTGGTCTTGTCTCAGTCTCAACAGTCTTTGGTCTCAACAGTCTTTGGTCTTGTCTCAGTCTCGACAGTCTTTGGTCTTGTCTCAGTCTCAACAGTCTTTGGTCTCAACAGTCTTTGGTCTAGACAGTCTTTGGTCTAGACAGTCTTTGGTCTCGACAGTCTTTGGTCTAGACAGTCTTTGGTCTCGACAGTCTTTGGTCTTGTCTCAGTCTCGACAGTCTTTGGTCTCAACAGTCTTTGGTCTTGACAATCTTTAGTCTCGACAGTCTTTGGTCTCGACAGTCTTTGGTCTCAACAGTCTTTGGTCTTGACAATCTTTAGTCTCGACAGTCTTTGGTCTTGTCTCGGTCTCGACAGTCTTTGGTCTAGACAGTCTTTGGTCTAGACAGTCTTTGGTCTTGTCTCGGTCTCGACAGTCTTTGGTCTCGACAGTCTTTGGTCTCAACAGTCTTTGGTCTCGACAGTCTTTGGTCTTGTCTCAGTCTCGACAGTCTTTGGTCTTGTCTCAGTCTCAACAGTCTTTGGTCTCGACAGTCTTTGGTCTAGACAGTCTTTGGTCTCAACAGTCTTTGGTCTTGTCTCAGTCTCGACAGTCTTTGGTCTCGACAGTCTTTGGTCTTGTCTCAGTCTCGACAGTCTTTGGTCTCGACAGTCTTTGGTCTCAACAGTCTTTGGTCTCAACAGTCTTTGGTCTTGTCTCAGTCTCGACAGTCTTTGGTCTCGACAGTCTTTGGTCTTGTCTCAGTCTCGACAGTCTTTGGTCTCGACAGTCTACCTCATTGAAACGGGAATGGATTGAAGTTTCTAAATGATTATTATTATTAGTAGTAATTGTGTGTACATACTCCCCTCAACCTATTTATTGCATATTTTAGTTTTCTTTATTGCTATAACTGGTGCATTTGAGATACTTCTACTTTAACAGCATTCAGGGGTCAATCAGTCTTGAGTTCAACTGGTCTTGGTCTTGATACTCTGGTCCTGGTCTCAGTTTAGGTGGTCTTGACTACAAGTCTAGTTACATCACATCCCATTTTCATCACTGATCTTTTAGGATCATGTTTTCTAGTTAAGCTGCAGACGGTAAAACATGAATTAAAGGTCAAAGGTCGCTGGCATGAATCAAACCAACCTACTACTTCTGTAATTACCAGTAAACCCACGTCTAAACTTCCTGGGCAGAGCTGCCTTTGCATCATTAAGCGATTGTGAACTTGCTTTTTTTTTAACCTCTGACCTCTGAAGGCATCTCAGTGAACAAAAGCCTGGAACAGCTTCAGCTCGGTGCAACTGATCCACGCTAATGATTTCTGACAGCACAATGAAAACGGCTAAAGGACGCATTTCTGCTTCCTTCACTTCCTGTTGCTCCTGGAAGGAAAGTAGAAGCCTCCAGATAACAGAGGGCAGACATTAAAAAACACTTAGAGGGAGGAAACTGATAAGAATGTTTGCAGCAGAGAAAGAAACGGCACTTTACTCATTGTACATTTGAAGAATAAAAATAGGATTGTTTTGTTAAGGGGGATGAGTGAAGGGGGTATTTTGTGTTTTTTATGATTTTTGGCAAACAAGACAGAGAAAAATCATCAGGAACAATCTGATCCCATCTAAGAAAAATGTTTGGTCCTCGATGCTTCAACATTACTGCTGATAAACTCACATAAATCAAATGAATGAGGCGAAACATCTGAGGAAAACTCCAGGTTTGCATGAT
>CM060471.1:25352388-25462388 GCA_030544235.1 Lepturacanthus savala | reverse complement strand
AACACGTTCCCACACACACACTCACACACACACACACACACTCCATGATGCTTAGAGATTTAGACATTTTTACCAGTCATTATTTTAGTGCATGCACCCTCTGCTGTTGCAGAACTGGGACTGGACTATGTGCAGGGATTAAAGCAAAAAAACCACATTCACAGGCTCAAAATGATGCATGAATGATTGCAGATTACAGCAAAAGTGTCCATTATAATGGACACATCTGTAAAGTATGCACAGCGCTTCACTCTTTCCACATTTTGTCATGTTACAGCCTCCAAAATGGACTCAATTCATTTTTTTTCCCTCAAAATTCTACACACAAAACCCAAAAATTGAAGCGCTGTGAATACTTTCCCAGATATATATATATATATATATATATATATATATATATATATATATATATATATATATATATATATGTATGAACAATCAATCAATAGATGTGACAACTTTATTTCAGCTTTAAAGCCTCTCTGGTGATGCATTAAAGCATCAAACACCCTGACACCATCAGTCACAGCAGAACTAGCAGAGAAATGAGTGTTTTCTATTCTCAGGCAACATTTGTTTGCTGTGATTTACTGAACAGCCTCTGACGTGTGTTTTCTAGTCTATAAATACAACTCTGGCCTGTAATTCAACAGCAGGAAGACGGTGGTCCACCTCAGATCCTGATGACATGGCCATGATGCAGCTGATTGGTCCAGTCACAGGGCTGATAATTAGTTTACTGGTAGCAGATTATGTTTAGGATGAAGGAAACGTGAAAATATTGTCCCACAATGGACTAGTTTTATTCCTCTGTTGATTAACGTGATGAATTGTCGACTACATTTTCTGTCAAACTGTCCAAAACACATATATAACAGGTTTAAACATCCTAAGTCTCAGGTTTATTTATCAGTTTTCCTGCTGTAAATGATAATAAATGTGGAATATCTCTACAACCACAAAGGTTTTGCACCTTTTGGCACCTTCAGGACAAAAATGTCCACAAACTGCTGCAAAAGCATCATGGATCAATATTATTTCCTGCTTTTTTTCCTCATAAATCGCCTAAACCTCCTCAAAACTACCAAACATTCGATCATTTTTAGGATTTTAACCCTTTAAATGCCAGTTTATATATTTAAACTATTTCAATGTTTTTGCCAAAAATAAAAAAAAACAAAAAATGGAATTATTTTGCATATAATAAATAGTAGGATGATGGGACTTTGGTGGTGATTGGATATGTCATGAATAAAAAATAAATTGATTTGTTGCATTATTATTTTTTTTTATATAGTTCATTATAACCACATGTATTAATTCTACTACCATTACAGTATAAAAACATTAATTCTGTAATATCAGCATTTCAGGGGTTAACTGCAGTCCTACTACTGATATTATATTAAACTATTTTCTTAGTCAAAGTAATATTTCATGCAATAGAAGGTTAATACAACTATTCATTTGTTTTTCTTGTGCATCATCATAGATATTCCTCTCACGTCCTGGTCCAACAATCTTTTAGAACCAGATTAATGTCGATTCAGATCTGAGCAACTGCAGCTTTATTTTATAATAAAAGTATTTAAGCTTTAGCCATTAAGTTGTTAGAGTAAAGATTTGATCCTAGAACAGGACGGCGTTTTATAGTCCAGAGAACTGGCTCCACCACACACATATTAATGATTTATATAGATCACATATAAGGAAATGTCAGCGGGCCACATTGAGTTTTAACACCCAGAAACAGGCAGTAGAATTAGAACCAGAGGCTGAATTCTCCAGAGAAACACCAACACAACTGGATCTCACATCTCCTCCTGTTTATTTCCTGAAACCAGCATCTCTACATGTGTTCCAGTCATTTCTGTTGAATCCCAACACATGAACACCTCATTCTGCTTAAAGAGGAACCAGCAGTGGAATAAAGTCGCCCAAGAACAAACATTTGTCATTTTCTGTGAATAAATTCTCTAAACAATATTTTTTTTAGTTGGAATTTGGGGGAAATGCTGTCACTAGTTTATAGACTCAAACTAAAATGTTCCTTTTACCCAAACACACACCTATAAGTAGTAAAATCAGAAAAAAAGATAATTTTACAGTGGTCTCTTAGAGCTGTACATACTCAGGCCAACGTCCCCTTATTGGCTGGTTTATAGGAACACTATCTTCTTTATCTACTTGTCTGGTGTTTTCCAGTCTTTGAAATGATAAAAAAATCCTCATAAATCCATGAATTCAACCACAAATATCTATAAATAGTATAAACTGATAATTTTGCAGTGGTCTCTTATTTTTTCCCAGGGCTAACGTCCCCTTATTGGCTGGTTTATAGGAACACTATCTTCTTTCTCTACTTCTCTGGCATTTTCCAGTCTTTGAAATGACAAAACATACTCAAAAAATCACATAGATAAGTAGTAAAACAAAAAAAACTGATAATTTTACAGTGGTCTCTTATTTTTTTCCAGAGCTGTACATACTCAGGCTAACGTCCCCTTATTGGCTGGTTTATAGGAACACTATCTTCTTTATCTACTTCTCTGGCGTTTTCCAGTCTTTGAAATGATAAAAAAAATCCTCATAAATCCATGAATTCAACCACAAATATCTATATATAGTATAAACTGATAATTTTGCAGTGGTCTCTTATTTTTTCCCAGAGCTAACGTCCCCTTATTGGCTGGTTTATAGGAACACTATCTTCTTTATCTACTTGTCTGGCATTTTCCAGCCTTTGAAATGACAAAAAAACTCAAAAAATGTATGAATTCAGCCACATATATAAGTAGTAAAACAAAAACAAAACTGATAATTTTACAGTGGTCTCTTATTTTTTTCCAGAGTTGTATATACTCAGGCTAACGTCCCCTTATTGGCTGGTTTATAGGAACACTATCTTCTTTGTCTACTTGTCTGGCCTTTTACAGTCTTTGAAATGACAAAATATACTCAAAAAAATCACATAGATAAGTAGTAAAACAAAAAAAAAAGATAATTTTCCAGTGGTCTCTTATTTTTCCCCCAGAGCTGTACATACTCAGGCTAACGTCCCCTTATTGGCTGGTTTATAGGAACATCTTCTTTATCTATTTGTCTGCCCATTTCCAGTCTTTGAAATGATAAAAAAAACACATATTTATAAATAGTATAAACTGATAATTTTCCAGTAGTCTCTTATTTATTTCCAGAACTGTACATACTAGGGCTAACGTCCCCTTATTGGTTGGTTTATAGGAACACTATCTTCTTTATCTATTTGTCTGGTGTTTTCCAGCGTTTTAAATGACAAAAAAATCCTTAAAAGGCACACAAATTCAACCACACATACCTAGAAGTAGTAAAACCTGATAATTCTGCAGTGTTTTTTCTCCAGAGCTGTAATATTTGAGTGTTTTAACCCTCTATCGCAGTGGTGTCAAACTCAATTTGGCTAATGGGCCAAATGCAGAGCAATTTGATATCAAGTGGGTTGGACCAGTAAAAATCTACGTATATACGACCACATCTACACATCCCTCCCCTTCTTTTTATGTAAAGAACCCATTATAAATATTTACACTATTGATCAGGGGCCAAAATCCCACTTCATTGATAAACTGAATTTAATTCATGGATGGATTTATGGATCAATTAATGAGGGAAAAACTATGTAAATCTCTCGTGGAGGAGCCACCTCCCTCTCTTTCTACTCTTTTTCATCACCCAACAAATAACTTACATCGTTAGAGCTCGTTAACGATAATTAATCTGATCTTTCACGTAGCTAGCTGAGCTACTACTACTATAATTAACGCAGTAAAGCCTCTGAGGCTCTAAGACTATAACTGATGTTACTCATACAGCTTTTAACGACATGACAGGACTTCGACAAAGGTTTTAAGTAAAAAAATTAAGTTTCCAACTACTTCCTGTCCAAGTTTCCAACTACTTCCTGTCACATGACATCAACTTCCTCCTGAGAACATGGATAAGACAAACCCTCCCAAAATGAGTCATTTTATTAAGATTATTATCACTTTAACCCTGACATGTATTTATCTATTTAATCATTCAAGTCTCTAGAATAATCCCCCCAAAGAATCATTTTGTACATGGGATAAATGGATTTGTGCAAACATCTACTATAATCGCTATTAAAATGCAATTTTCTGCAGAGAAAAGCCAAAAAAAGGGAAGAATAAATGCAGAACATGACTGTTAGTGACTCATGCATAGACTTAGCAGCTTAAACGAGTTAAGAACGGCATTGTTCTACATTTATGTTGTGCATTTATTTAACATTTCTTCAATAATCAAACCCGTTTATTTGACTTTTAGGGGGAGGAAGTAGCTTTGTGGTTTCCCCTGCAGGGTTTACAGCTGTGGTAGAAACAGAAAAGAGGCTGAACTCTCCAGAGAAACACCACCATCACAAGCGTATCTCTCCATCTCCTCCTCCCGTTTCCCTGAGCATCTCCACAGCAACACAGCAACCTTCACTAACGCTAAGAGCTTCACGCCGGCCAATAACAACAACACCGGCCCCGATTGTTCCGCTGCCTCCGTGACATTGACTTTAATCTCCCCTTGGAGGTGAAACTTCTTAAGAGACAGTCCTTTTAACACCTTTTTTTTCTTCTTTTCCTGTGTGATTACGTGTCCTCTGCTGTCTCCATAGTGAGTAATCCAGAGTCTTTAGTGCAGAGATGATGCAGCAGCAGAGGCCACGGACGCTTATTATTGTCTGTTTTCAGCTGAATCACATCACGGTGACTAAGGAGCTTCTTGTCTGACGGTTTCCTCTAAAGCTGCAATAAATTACCATCGTTACCTTGTGTATCAGCGTACGACATCTCCCGGGGAATTGGTTTTTATTAGCGTTATTTATTAAAACATTTCCCTGGAAGAGCAGGTTGTTGTGCAGATAGTTAATTCAGTCCTTTTGCAAACCGCGAAACAACTTTTAAAAAAATCAATTTTCAGTTTTCCTGCTGTAATTGATAATAAATATGGACGATCTGTACAACCACAAGGGGTTTTTCTTACCAGTTATTAATCAAAACTATAATTCTAGATGAGAAAACAGTGACAAGGGACAAATTTCAGCAGTTTTGGAACAAAAAAACAGACGTAAAGGTGTTTAACCATCAGTTTTCCTGCTCTAAATGATAATAAATATGTAATATTTATGTATATATGGACTTAAACCTGGAATTAAAATAAATATACAACATGTGAGGTGACTACAGAAGAGCCAGAATATATTTATGTTGCTGTTATAGAGAAAATAGTTAGAATATTGATAAATAACCTAAAATTGTGTTTTACTAAGATTAAATACTTTATTTAAAACATAAAACTAGAACAAACTGACCCAAATCAGGAAAAAAAACGTTGAAATAAGCAAAATTATGTTATTAAATTAATGCAAAGTTCAATGATTCAGGTCTTAATTATATTATATGATAATAAATATGAAATATTTCTAAAAACACAAATGCCAGAATCAATTTTGTGTTTTACTACAGATTAAAAATAGTTTATTTAAAACTTAAAACAAGATCAAATTGACCCAAATCAGGAAAAAATACTTGAAATAAGCTAAATTATCTGCAGTGCAAAGTTCAATGATTAATAAGAGTTCAAAGGTTAATTATTTTGCCTGACATAAAATAATAGAAATGACACTGAGGATCATTACAGAACATGAAGAATATATTAATTAATTAATGTTTTACTGTAGATATAAATAGTTTATTCAGTGTTGGAGCTGAGTTTTCTACTGGGATTTTTTTTATTTAACATGTAATCCTTCACCTACTAAACACAGTTCTCCACTGGGGTCGGGTTTCAGTGTATAGAGGGAATTCAGACTCACTGAAGCAGGAAATGACTTTCACCTGAGTTTTCACCTGTAAAAGCTCCAGAGAATGAAAACGCTGGTACATCATCAGACTGATGTCGACATGCGGGGAGGGAGGAGGGATGTGAGGTGTCCTTCAACAAAGATTTTCATAGTTTTTACCTATTTTTTGAAAGAAAAGCACTGTTTTTTTCAATAAAGATACTTAATTTTATAGTTTTATACTTTTAAAGATAACTTTAAACTAATCAGAAATACACTCTATACATTTATAATGTGTTTATAATGTTACCATAGCGACAGTGACTAGGGGGAGGGAGGAGGGATGTGAGGTGTCCTTCAACAAAGATTTTCATAGTTTTTACCTCATTTTTGAAAGAAAAGCACAATTTTTTTCAATAAATATACTTAATTTTATAGTTTTATACTTTTAAAGATAACTTTAAACTAATCAGAAATACACTCTATACATTTATAATGTGGTAAATGATTATTCTAGCTGTTTTTTGGTGTAATATCTACACACATACACACAGTTTCTATTCATTTTACGACTCATGGTGATAAATAAAAGTGACTTTTCAGGGAAAACACACAGTTGACCACAACATATTATTAGACCGATTGGGTGGGACTTACTGGTACAGCACTGAAGTGGTTTGAAATCTACTTGAAGGGCAGAACCTGTGGAGTCCCCCAAGGTTCAATTCTGGGTCCTCTACTATTCAACCTTTACATGCTCCCACTAGCTAAGATTATGGCAGAAAACAAATTAAATTACCATCAATTATGCAGATGACACACACATTTATATCAGCATATCACCAGGAGATTATAACCCAATATAAACACTTAAATTACCATCAATTATGCAGATGACACACACGTTTATATCAACATATCACCAGGAGATTATAACCCGATATAAAGACTGAGAAAATCAATGATTGGACTCAGGCCTGAATTTCTGAATATATATAAATAATCGCTCTTCTTCTTTATATAGAACTACATTTTTGTACTATTTCTTGTGTATTTATATATAAATAAGCAAACAGTGACGTTAGCGAAAGAGGAAGAAAAACAAATAGTGGAGCAGAAAGGCAGTGGGAGCAGAGAAGGAGGGCAAGTTGGATTTTAATCATCATCTATGAATAATAGAACAACTCCTGGCTACTCGGCACCGGGAAAAAAAAATAAATCGGGTTTTATTCTGTTATTCTCGGGTCGTGATTCCTCCATGACTGTCGAGTCAGGAGAGTTTCTTTATTTTTTGCTCTGTGGAGAATCAGAATTGTCAGGTTGTTGAGAGGAGAAAGCAGCAAAAAAAAGTCATATAAACACAAAAAAAGTGGAGAGTGACAAAAATAGAGCAGGAAATCCAAGTCTAACATGGTGAAACACGCCCATGTGGTGTATAGTTGCAGCGATTAAACAGATTTCTGCAGGAAGATGTAAGCTGAGCTGCTCTGATCGTCTCTGGCTGGAGAACAGCTTTCAGAGTTGGAGGGAAAACAGAAGAACTGTGTTATTTATTTCATTCACTCATCGAATTATTCAGCGACAGAAGGGAGGACTGTGTTGTCATCAACGTTTTCATCTCCTGCCCTTGTTGTGTTTTTAAGACATTTCCTGAATAAAAGCCAGCAGAGAAATAGAAACTTAGCTTTTCAGAGCATCTGTGGATGAAACCAACCTGTTTGTTGGTGCTTTATCAGATTTATCCATCGATGTAGGTGGCTTTTTTTCCACTTTTACAAATTCATGATTCAATAGTTCAACATTAGTTCAGTGTACAAAAAGCTAAAAAGAAGGTCTGAAAAGGAAACTAAATTCTGGAATGACTAGGGATGGGAGTCGAGAACCGGTTCCACGTGTTTCAATTCCATGGAATCGTTTTGTTATCGATTCCAATCAGCATGAATCTACGTCACGTAACTTACGTAAGTTACGTACGCTCGATTCAAGCAACCACGACTAATTACGTAATGACTTTACGCCGGTTTAGCACGTCGTAAACAACAATGGCGCCCACCAGATTCAAAAGCTCCAAAAGTTTAGCTTCACTTTATGAAGAAAGGATGGAAACAGGTGAAGTGCAGTCGTAAAAATGGACATAACAGCGTCAGCGTTATTTTTGAGTGCATAGTCAGCTCTTATATCCTTTAACCCCTTGAACTCCAGCCCTTTTTTAGGTTTAGGACATACCCATAGTCAGTAGGGTATATCTGGAAAATACACAGATGTTGGTCGACACTAAACGACCATTTATTGATCTCAAATACAATTTTTCATCCCAAAACAGCAACAAAAAACACATTTTTTGTTCGTCGCTTCAAACAAGCGACTTTTTCCTGTAGTGTTTTTTGGCTGCTAGTTTACTGAGTTTTTGTCATAAAGCTACACTGATGGTACCGTTGGACTCGTCACAGTCTCAGCTTTCATATGAGATGTCATTTGTTTGTATAACATGAAGTATCAGAGCGCTAGCCATCAAAATGTGGCGAGTGGGTTGGCTTTATGATGGTATACCGATTTTCATATTTGTTAATTAATTAGCTTGGTGTTGGAGTTGTGTTTGGTGTGTGTAAATATGACTTATATGTGCTTGTAGTGGAGTTTCTCCTGTTTAATTTAATTTAATAATGGAATCGTAAAAATCAATTCCCATCTCTAGGAATGAATATTTAAAAACATCTCTTTTGGTTTTTAAGGAAACGGTTTGTAAAACCTATAAGTGTGACTAATTATCTGTTAATAATAATCTGTTTCTTTGCTTTTCTAGAGGTTTGTCACCATAAAAGTTGATAATACATGGACAGACTACGTGATTATTGGTTTTATTGGTGCTGTTTTCTGTTTTGTTTCATCTTGATTAAATAAACTTAATTCATTTACAAGAATTTAACTGAAGAATTCACGTTGATTTTTCTCCCAAATCCCAATGATGCCACTGCCATAAAATACTTCTACTGTTTTTTGGCCTTGTTTTAATAACTTGTACTGGTGAAAATTGAAAGTTATAATGAGAAAAGCAAACATTCTATACAGCATTTAACTTTGGTATAGGACGACCTGGTGGAAAACCAATAGAGTAAATAGAAGCTGGCTGTGCAGGGTTGGTGATTTCTATCAGTGTCCCGGGTTAATTAAAGCTCCTCCAGCTCCACCAACACACAGGGGAGTCCAATTATTCTGGCTGATTACTGTAGACGACTCAGGAACGGGACGTTTGTGCAGCTAAAACTGCTGCTAGCATGCTAATCGCTAATCTACCGCCATGTTTATTAGCGGAGGCTGATGCATTTGCTGTTTATAAATATAGCCACTGGATGAGGAAGCTAATTAATCTAAGGCCAGTCTATACAAGACACACACACACACACACACACTTTTTAGTGCTGTGCCGGGGGAGGAGGATGTTGGTTTAATTATTCCTGAGTTGATAGTTTTTTTTATTATAGCTATTATAATAGTTGTGCTCAATATAGTAGAGGAGTTAATTAACATTTTACTGCAAGTTCTGGCTCAAATGTGTGTTTTGGTGTAAAAGTAGCTTAAGATCATAGGAATAAATTTAGCTTCTTCTGTTATAACTATAATAATAAAGGTCAAAGAATCCAAATCTCAGTCTAAAAGATCAATCGCTTTAACCTCAACAAGATTTAAGCAGCAAATTATGCACATTTTTAATAAAAAAGCAGCAGATTTTTAAAGTAAATTGCAACTGAATGTGTAATGTGTGAAGTATGTTGGATGCAACTTTGACTTTTTGCAACTTTATTATAACAAAGTTGGTTTGTACCTCATTAAAGTCAAAGAATCCAGTTTTTATCCATAATGAGACTTTAGTAGACGTGTGTGCACATAGTGTTTCTACAGGTTTCTTCTTAAATATGATTGTTTTTTAAATCTAAATGCCCACAACTCACTAAAGTCCATAATAAAGTTGCTGTAACTGAACATTATTAAGGTCAAAGAATCCAAATAAACAGGAATCAAGTCTAAAAATTCAATTTATTTATCTATAACAAGATTTTAGCAGCAAAATTATGCACATTTTTAATTAAAAAAGGCAGATTTTAAAGGAAATAACACCTGAATGTGCAGTATTTTGGATGCAAAGGTATTCATAACTTTATTGACAGCTGTATTAGGACACAATGACAAGTTTTATTACTAAGACAAACAGTATTTTATATGGATGTTATAGTAAAAACACATTTTTCTATCCTTTACCTCCTCTACTGTTATTCTATATAACAGAAACTGCACCAGACTGATTGTTCTCTGCAACAGCATCAAGATGAAAATAATCAAGCACATAGCATGAGGACAATTTAATGCTAAACGATGAATCAATCCTGGTAAATATCCTTCCATCCAGTAACAGACAGTCGGCCTCAGGGAGGGATAGTAATTATGTTCTGCCTCAGAGAAGGAAACTGCATTAAAGTACAGTAACCAATAATATGCGTCCAGGCTGTGGAGGATGTTATTATACAGAGGTGAAGTTTCCATTTGGAGAATGTGCTCAACGTGATCTCGTTTGTCATTTTAATGGGATGAGAAAACCGCGGCTGCGTTAACGTCCAGGAAACAATGAGAAGGTTAATGAGAAGAAATCTGCAGGTGTTGATGCTGAGGACTCACTCTGCATGTTAAAAGTATTATATCGAGCTATTTTTATTGGAAATACCCTCAATTATATTATTATTCATGTATAATATCAGTTATAGATGATCAATAATCACTATTAATGTATAATATCAGTTATAGATGATCAATAATCACTATTAATGTATAATATCAGTTATAGATGATCAATAATCACTATTAATGTATAATATCAGTTATAGATGATCAATAATCACTATTAATGTATAATATCAGTTATAGATGATCAATAATCACTATTAATGTATAATATCAGTTATAGATGATCAATAATCACTATTAATGTATAATATCAGTTATAGATGATCAATAATCACTATTAATGTATAATATCAGTTATAGATGATCAATAATCACTATTAATGTATAATATCAGTTATAGATGATCAATAATCACTATTAATGTATAATATCAGTTATAGATGATCAATAATCACTATTAATGTATAATATCAGTTATAGATGATCAATAATCACTAATTAATCTCATTTTTATCTGTTCTAAATATAAATTAAAGGGATATTTTATATTTTTCTAGTTTTTAACATCTTAACATGTTAGTGGATGAATCTGCTTCAGTCAAGTGTCTGATTATTGATTATTGATCAATGAGAAATAGTCTCAATAACCAAAAAAACCTCAGTTCTGATTTAAAATGATCATAAAACATGTTGAACACAAACCATTGAATCATCAAAGATCAAAGAGCATCAGTTTATTATTATAGAGACTAAATAAACCAGGAAATAAT
Organism: Lepturacanthus savala; assembly: GCA_030544235.1. Taxonomy (NCBI): domain Eukaryota; kingdom Metazoa; phylum Chordata; class Actinopteri; order Scombriformes; family Trichiuridae; genus Lepturacanthus; species Lepturacanthus savala. The sequence goes on along the minus strand of CM060471.1, from coordinate 25,451,108 downwards.
GAGAGAAGAGAAGCTGGAACCAGAGAATTTGGACATTTTCTTCTTTAAAAATGACTCAAACTGATTATTTAAATAGTCGGAAACGAAGTTTACACTTGTCTCATCAATCCTCAGTCCCCTGTTGGTGTATATATATTAGTATGTGTGTGTGTGTGTGTGTGTGTGTGTGTGTGTGTGTGTGTGTGTGTGTGTGTGTGTGTGTGTGAGTTATTTGAAGGTTGTGAGTCTGACACTTTAAAATGTGCCGTCTGTGAACAGAACTCTGCTGCATATGAATGACCCCCAACCTACTCACCATGAATATACAATACATCAGCAGTCTGTCACACACACACACACACACACACACACACACACACACACACACACACACACACACACACACACACACACACACACACACACACACACACACACACACACACACACACACACACACACACACACACACACACACACACACACACACACACACACACACATGCTTTGACAGAGCATGTGATTCATTACAGCGTCACAGAACAGCAACGACACGTCTATAACCTTCACTGATTCATAATGACACCATTTAAAACAGCTGATTTAACACCTGTGACCTTTCACCTAAAACTACCTGTATATGTGCAGGTAGGGGTGAAAATCCCTGATGGGGGAGAAGAATAAACACCACATATGGATGGGGAATGAAAAAATAGTGTACTAGCATACACTACTGTTCAAAAGTTGGGGGTCATCCAAGGCTATTTTTGCGTTTTCCATGAAAAGTCACATTTTAATTTATAGTTATGAGTTGGGAAATGAATGGAAAATATAGTCAATGCATTAACAAGGTTAGAAATAATTAGATTTTTATTTGAAATAATATTTTTTCCTTCAGTTTTCTCGCTTCTCTGAGCAGCTAAACTGTTTCCATTTGTGCTAACATGATAGCATCAAGGGTTTTTTAATCATCCATTAGCCTCTTAACGCAATGAGCAAACACATTGATCCATTAGAACACTGGAGTGATAGTTGCTGGAAATGGGCCTCAGTGTTTGTATAGTGTTATAATCTCCTGTAATGATGATGTAAATGTGTGTGTCATCTGCATAATTATGGTAATTTAATTTGTTTTCTTCCATAATCTTAGCTAGTCCTAGCTAAGAGCATGTAAATGTTGAATAGTAGAGGACCCAGGGCTGAACCTTGGGGGACGCCACAGGTTATTTCTCTATGTTTAAGTAGAATTCAGACCACCTTAGTGCTGTGCCGGTAAGCCACACTTTAATTTACCACCATGAGTTGTAAAATGAATAGAAAATACTATTCCATTAGCCTTCTGACGCAATGAGCAAACACATTGCACCTTTAGAACACTGGAGTGATAGTTGCTGGAAATGGGCCTCAGTGTTTGTATAGTGTTATAATCTCCTATAATGATGATGTAAATGTGTGTGTCATCTGCATAATTATGGTAATTTAATTTGTTTTCTTCCATAATCTTAGCTAGTCCTAGCTAGGAGCATGTAAATGTTGAATAGTAGAGGACCCAGGATTGAACCTTGGGGGACGCCACAGGTTATTTCTCTATGTTTAAGTAGAATTCATGAGTTGTAAAAATGAACAGAAAATATTATTCCATTAACCTTCTGACGCAATGAGCAAACACATTGATCCATTAGAACACTGGAGCGATAGTTGCTGGAAATGAGCCTCTATACATCTTTGTAGATGTTGATGCACCAAAAACCAGACATTTGCAGCTAGAATAGTCATTTACCACATTAGCAATGTATATAAATATATATAAAATAAGGACATTGCTAAGTGACCCCAAACTTTTGAATGGTAGTGTGTGCAATCATGAATCAATGAGGTAAAAACTATGAAAATCTTTGTCGAAGGACACCTCACATCCCTCCTCCCTCCCCCTAGTCACTGTCGCTACGGTAACGTACATCGTTAGAGCTAATTAACGATCATTAGGTCTGATCTTAACCAGCAGACTGGTAAAAAAAACTGGCTTCTACATTTTTATTAGTTTGATTGGTTTCTTCCAGGTAGCTAGCTGCTAGCTGATTGTCAACATTAGCCGTTAGCCACTGGCTAACAGCATTTGGACCAAACCACTTTGAGGAATGGGGGGGGGGGGGGGGGAATCATAATTTTTCTACAATAGAAACACATTGTTTTACATTTAGCAACACTTGTGCATTTATTTGACATTTCTTTAATAATCAAAATGATTTATTTGTGTTTATAAAGATTTTTTTGTTGGTTTTATGTGCTAAACCTATGGACCCATGAAAAACTACACATAAAGGTGCATAAATAGATATGTACACACACTGAGAATCTATTACTGTCTATTATGCAACAACATGCATTATTAATGAAGTCCATATATTATGAATATGGTGCTACTCCACTCTGTGAGTATCTGTATTATCATTCAATAGAAATAAATACACACTAGTTTTCCTAACTGCTCCTCTTGTCTCTTATTGCTCAGGAGTAACATTATAAAAGTAATATATTACTGTAATGCATTGATTTCTGCAGTAATGTAAGACATTACAGCAATAAAATGGTAATATTTTACGTGCATTAAAATGCATTTTATAATAATCTGGATTAATAATTAAATAAATAATATGAAGTTAGCATGAGAGTGGAGATAAAACCACAAAACAGACTAATTTAATTATCATTAATTATCATTAATCATTAATGAGCTATATTTAGAATTAATTTTATTTAGATAGTTTCAGTTATTTTGGTTAGAATAACTTAAAAGTAATGTAATAGTAGTGTAATATAATATAATAAATTACTTTGAAATAACACATTACAGTTTTGAAATAACTTGCACTCAAAGAAATGAAAGAATATTTATTTAAAGTATTTTATTTTGAAAATTAGCATTAGTTTATTTCATGGAAGTGATTTTAGTAAATTCAACATAATATTTAATAAATTCAACATAATATTTAATAAATTCAACATAATAATGTTTAGTAAATTCAACATAATAATGTTTAGTAAATTCAACATAATGTTTAGTAAATTCAACATAATAATGTTTAGTAAATTCAACATAATAATGTTTAGTAAATTCAACATAATGTTTAATAAATTCAACATAATAATGTTTAATAAATTCAACATAATAATGTTTAATAAATACAACATAATGTTTAATAAATCAAACATAACTGTATGATTTAGCACTTAATTAACATATTTTGATTAATTTAAACCATCTAGTTTACTTCCAATTTAAATACCTTAATTTAGTTTGATTATTTAAATCTTTTATTTCTTTGATAGGGTATTTTATTTTGAAAATATTGAATACACTCACTTTTACTAATAAAGACAAGCAAGTTCTGTTACATTTAAATAGCAATAAAGTTTTTAAGGGATATTAAATATTGTTTAATTAAATTTAATCGACAGTTATTTACAGAATTAAAGGTTATTAATTGACTTAAGTGGTATTTATTTATTTATTTATTTATTTAAGTCTTACAAAATGAATACAACTAATTAGTTTAGTGTACTTAATGGAAGTGATTTTAGTAAATTCAACATAATAATGTTCAATAAATTCAACATAATAATGTTTAATAAATTCAACATAATAATGTTTAATAAATTCAATATAACTGTATGATTTAGCACTTAATTAACATAGTTTGATGAATTTAAACCATCTAGTTTACTTCCAATTTAAATACTTTAGTTTGATTATTTAATAAGGTATTTTATTTTGAAAATATTGAACACACTCACTTTTAGTAGTTCACAGTACATTTAGTATTTAAAATTTCTATCAAAGTAGTTATTTATTTAAGTCCAACAACATGAATACAACTAATTAGTTTAGTTAAAGGAAATGATTTTAGTAAATTCAACATATTAAGGTTTAGTAAATTCAACATATTAAGGTTTAGTAAATTCAACGTAACTGTATGATTCAGCACATAATTAACATAGTTTGATAAATTAAAGTTAAATAACTTAGTTTAGTGGGACCAGTTGACTTATTTTGATAATTTAACTCTTCTGTTTTATTTCTTTGATAAGGTATTTTATTTTGAAAATATTAAGCACACTCACTGTTAGTAATAAAGACAAGTTCTGTTACGATTAAATAGCAAATCTCATGTTTTATTATAGAATAATATAAGATATAAGACCAAGAAGTGAAGATTCAGTGTCGTCTCTTTAGAATCTGCTGCTGCAGATTTAACGTCATCACACATTCTCTGGAGGTTCTGAACCGGCACATCGCATACATAAGCATATATATATTAATATATATATATATAAATATAATTATATATATATATAAATATGTCTGGGACAGAAGTGGTGTTTCCAGAAAGCAGCAGCTAGCAGCGACCCATGTTCTTACCTTCTCCTCCCAGCTTGATCTCCAGACCCTCCAGAGATTTGGCCGAGTCCCTATCATCCAGAGAAAGCCTTCCAAACAGGCTGCCAGCCATGCTGAACACACACACATACACACACTCTCTCACACACACACACACACACACTCTCAGAAACACACCCAGTACTGTATCTGAGGCGAATCAGGCTCTTTCTCTCCTGTTTCTGCTGCTCTCTCCTCTCTCTCCACCTGCTCCTGACGTGGATAAGTTACGCCCGGCTGAGTCTTCTCCTCCGCATGAATGAATGGAGACGAGAGAGGGATGATTGTGTGCATGAGAAAAGGAGGAGAAAGAGAGGGAGGAGGGAGGAGGAGGGAGGAGGGAGGGAGGGATGAGGAGGGAGGAGGAAGGAGGAGGAAGGAGGAAGGGAGGAGGAGTGAAGGAGGAGGAAGGCTGTTTTTTTCCTTCCAGGCTTCCCCCTGTGGTGTTTAACTGGAGGAAGGAGCAGCAGAAGGTTGGCTCATCAAAGAGGCGGTGCATGTGTGTGTGTGTGTGTGTGTGTGTGTGTGAGAACATCGACCCGTCCCTTATGACATCACAAACGCAGGTACAAACCTCCTGTAAGAGAAGAGCGCTCGCCGGGAAATTCACATCTGAGCTTTCTGCTCGTAAATCAAGGAAATGCGATGGGACGTAGACACCTAAATCACAGGTTTAATTTCTGTTTTCCTGCTGTAAATGATGATAAATGTCAAATATATCTATAAACACAAAGGTTTTATAGAAAATATAAGAGTCAGAATCGATTTATGTTGCTGTTACAGAGCAAATGTAGTTAGAATTTTCTAAAAATCTAAAAATGCTTAATGGTTAAAGCTTAAAATAAGACCAAACTGATCCAAAGCAGGAAAAATAACTTGAAATAAGTTAAATTATCTGTAAAAATGAGTTTAATAAGATAAAAGATCAATGTAGTTAGAATACTGCAAAAAATACTGCAGAAAAATATAAAAATGTGTTTTAATACAGATTAAAATACTTGATTTAAAGGTTAAAATAAGACAAAATGGAAAAAAATGGAATAAGTTAAATATTAAATAATTAATATATTAAATTATCTGCAATGCAAAGTTTAAAGATTAATACGAGAAAGAGTTCAATGTAGTTGTAGTATGTAGAAAAATGTGTTTTACTACAGATGAAATATTTATTACTTAATTAAATATATATATTTATGACATTTAATCTCATATTTATGACTTTTTATCTCACATTTCTGACTTTTATTTAATGTTTTTGACTTTTTATCTCATATTTCTGACTTTTTATCTCATATTTCTGACATTTTATCTCATATTTCTGAATTTTTATATCATATTTCTGTCTTTTTATATCATATTTCTGTCTTTTTATCTCATATTTCTGACTTTTTATCTCATATTTATGACTTTTTATCTCATATTTCTGACTTTTTATCTCATATTTCTAACTTTTTATCTCATATTTCTGACTTTTTATCTCATATTTATGACTTTTTATCTCATATTTCTGACTTTTTATCTCATATTTATGACTTTTATCTCATATTTATGACTTATCTCATATTTCTGACATTTTATCTCATATTTCTGACTTTTTATCTCATATTTCTGACTTTTTATCACATATTTCTGACTTTTTATCTCATATTTCTGACTTTTTATCACATATTTCTGACTTTTATATCATGTTTCTGACTTTTTATCTCATATTTATGACATTTTATCTCGTATTTCTGACTTTTTATCTCATATTTCTGACTTTTTATCTCGTATTTCTGACTTTTTATCTCATATTTATGACATTTTATCTCGTATTTCTGACTTTTTATCTCATATTTCTGACTTTTATCTCATATTTCTGACTTTTATCTCATATTTCTGACTTTTATCTCACATTTCTGACTTTTTATCTCATATTTCTGACTTTTTATCTCACATTTCTGACATTTATCTCATATTTATGACTTTTTATCTCATATTTATGACTTTTATTTAATGTTTTTGACTTTTTAATCACATATTTCTGACTTTTTATCTCATATTTATGACTTTTATCTCATATTTATGACTTTTTATCTCATATTTATGACTTTTATCTCATATTTCTGACTTTTTATCTCATATTTATGACTTTTATCTCATATTTCTGACTTTTTATCTTATGTTTTTGACAGAACATGAAGAATATATTGTGTCAGATGTTTATTATAAAGGAGCCAATTAAATAATCACTAATCTCCATTAAATATGTAAATAGTCTCTACTACTGATATTCTATTAAACTATTGTCTTATAGTATTGATGATGTGGATATTGATGATATATATTGATGCTGGAACAGTAACATTGGCTTTAATACAGATAAAACACTGTATTTATAGTTGGAGCTGAGGTTTCTGCAGGGATTTATAGATCAGGGTTTTCCTGTAAACGTGTTTCCGATGAAGACATGATGTGTAGAAACCTTCATGTTTCTATAAACGCCTGCTGCTCTGCTGCTGCACAAATCACCACGGACTGACGTCCCCATTACACCAAACAGCAGCGATTCAACTCCTGCTGGAGCTGCTGTTCTTCACCTTCCAGCTGACGGCTGCGATTTATTACACCACAGAATACAAGGAAGCTTCCAGCTACGGACGTTTCTGTTCACACACACTGTTGGCTCTTTATTTCCCAGAACACTTGGATTCATGCCCAGACACAGCTTCTTTTTCTGTGCATTACATTTGTCCTGGTTGGGTTTTATAGTGATATCGATGCTGCTCCTCCTCCTCCTGCTTTATCTTTAATTTTACCAGTGTTTTTTCTCTCCAACACAGATCATCACCTTATACAAAACGACAGATTTGTGATTTCAGGATACGTTCATGTTTGTATTTAAGCTGCTGCAGCTTCTGTTTATAAAGGAATTTATAATTTAATGTCCCTGATATGAGGTTTTGAGGTTTCCGTGTGCATTTTTATTTAAATTTCATTCAGAATCAGGTGCAGAATCATCATTAGCTGTTCCTGTTATAGTACAACAAAACATAATGGAAATTATAAAATAGAATAGAGCAGAATATTAATAAAAACAACAGTTATATCAGTTCTTAGTGAATATTTCTCTGAATTCTCAGGGAAAAAAATCAATAGTGCACATTTAATACAGTAAGACTGATAGATTTTTAAAGTAGTTTTAGTTACTTTAAATAAGATATTAATGCATAATTAACTACAATCGTTGTTTACATCAATATATCATGTCTTAATAGTAAATAACTTGTCATTCACAGAATTTAAGTATGTTTAAGTACTGAAAGCCCACTGTATAAGTACTTTTACTTAAATAAGATTCTTGATGTTTTACATAAGTAGATATTTTTGCAGGGTATTGGCACTAAACTTCCTGGATAGAGGTGATGCTGCCGTTGTTGCTATGGTAACGGGCTGATTACATTCATCAGCTAATGATGTCCAGTTCTGCATGGGTTTATTTAAGATAAATAAATAAAGAGAAGTTAACTGCACAAACATTTAAACACCTTCAAGTCCTCTAGATCTGCAACTTTAGCTTAAGATGCTTGAAGAAATAGTGAATGAATCTGTTTAAAGCTCAGATTTATTTACCGTTGAAATATTTCAGTTTGACCAAAACTGCAAAAACATCCGTCAAGAACCGATCAAACTACGATTTCAATCATCACTCACTTTACATGCACGTGTGTGTGCATATAAAGCAGCATGAGTACACGTGTGTGTGTGTGTGTGTGTGTGTGTGTGTGTGAATTCGAAGCTGTATTTGATGCTAACAGAACAACAGAGAATCCTGAGAGGCCGACTGATCTCAGGCTGGATTCCAGCTCCATTAACCAGCTCATTAAGTCACATTAGAGCTCAGGAGATGAGATACATGTCTGAAGAGCTGGAAGAAACACACACACACACACACACACACACACACACACACACAAGCCCTATCCATGACACACACACACACACACAGCGAGACAAAGCCACTTACCAGAGTCAGAGCTGGATGTTGCCACGGGCATTTTCTTTCTTTTTTTTAGAGTAATATCAGTTCCTCCCTCAGAATCCTCCACGAAAACACTTGTCAGGTCAAACTGTGAAGAAAAGACAGAGAAAGGAGGCGGTGAAAAGACTAAAAGACGAGAGAGAAGGAGATGAACAGAGATTCTTCCAATAATGAAATATCCTCCAAACACCAGACACAGCTGGTGTCTCTGCTGAATTTACAGAGAGAAAATGCACCAAATGTTTCATTAGGACGCTTCATTACTGCCTGCTGTTAATTATTTAACTCCGTTTTATTCACACAAAGAAGAACCTGCGTGGTTTTACTGAGAGTTCAACGTCTGCATGTTGTTGTTGGAGTAGAAAACCTCAACTAACCACTATCTAGATATTTCATTTAGATTTAAGATGTGTGATTATTTAATTGGATCCTTTATAATCTCCTTTTTAAACATCTTACACAATATATTCTACATGTTCTGTTAAAAATATGTGATAAAATGTCAGAAATATGAGATAAAAAGTCAGAAATATGAGATAAAAAGTCAGAAATATGAGATAAAAAGTCAGAAATATGAGATAAAAAGTCAGAAATATGAGATAAAAAGTCAGAAATATGAGATAAAAAGTCAGAAATATGAGATAAAAAGTCAGAAATACGAGATAAAAAGTCAGAAATATGAGATAAAAAGTCAGAAATATGAGATAAAAAGTCAGAAATATGAGATAAAAAGTCAGAAATATGAGATAAAAAGTCAGAAATATGAGATAAAATGTCATAAATATGAGATAAAATGTCATAAATATGAGATAAAAAGTCATAAATATGAGATAAAAAGTCAGAAATATGAGATAAAAAGTCATAAATATGAGATAAAAAGTCAGAAATATGAGATAAAATGTCAGAAATATGAGATAAAATGTCATAAATATGAGATAAAAAGTTAGAAATATGAGATAAAATGTCATAAATATGAGATAAAATGTCATAAATATGAGATAAAAAGTCAGAAATATGAGATAAAAAGTCATAAATATGAGATAAAATGTCAGAAATATGAGATAAAATGTCAAAAATATGAGATAAAATGTCATAAATATGAGATAAAAAGTCATAAATATGAGATAAAAAGTCATAAATATGAGATAAAAAGTCAGAAATATGAGATAAAAAGTCAGAAATATGAGATAAAAAGTCAGAAATATGAGATAAAAGTCAGAAATATGAGATAAAAGTCAGAAATATGAGATAAAAGTCAGAAATATGAGATTAAAAAATCTAAAACGTGGGATAAAATCTTTTTTTCTGGGTCAGTTTTGTCTTGTTTTTTCATTGCATTGAAGATAATTTAGCTTATTTCAAGTTTTTCTCCCTAATTTAGGTCAGTTTGTCTTATTTTCAGTAAAGTTTGATCTTGTTTTATGTTTTAAATAAAGTATTTTCATCAGTATTTCATCAAAACACAATTTTCAATTATTTTTCAATATTCTAATTAAATTTGTTCTGTAACAGCAACATAAATTCTTCTGTAGTCACCTCACATGTTTTAATTCCAGGTTTAAATCAATAACCTTTGTGTTTGTAGAGATATTCAACATTTATTATCATTTAGAGCAGGAAAAGTAAAGAAATAAATAAAGCTGGGGTTTAAGTGGCTAATCCAGTAAAGACAATAAGAACAAATCCTTTTCTGTCATAATCACAGTTAATGGACTTATGTTCCTACGCAGCTCGTTCCCAGTTCGTCCCACACGCAGCAACTGGTGTCTAACTTTGTTAATACCTATAAATAGGAGCGCCCGTCGTTATGGTAACGCACGTGAAATGTTTGAGCCGTCACTGGAACAGTATTAGCAGCAGTTTCAGTAGGACTGAGGGTGAGTGAGGGGGTGGAGGCATCTCTGCTGCTTCTAATTGATCCATTTAACATCAGGCTGCAGGAGGAACATAAAAAGAGCATCCTGAGACGTCACGCGGTGCAGGTGATGCTGCGTGAACGGAACGTGACCGGTGAATCCCAATTAGCAAACAGAACAATTCACGAAGGTTTTGAGGAGGAAAAAACTGACAGGAAGGAAGGAAACGGAGAGAGAGATAATAAAAAAGAACAATGGTGGAGGAAGAAAGGCCTCAGCTGATGAGGAGAGACCGCAGGATCCGAGGATGCTAATTCCTGGTCGCCATGACAACTGCATCCATCCATGGTGGAAGAGCCAGAACCAGCAGCATCACCACAGGACCACAGGACCATTAATGATGTGTGAATGTGTGTCAACATTTAAACTGAAAACTGAGGAGTCAGCCGCAGCATCATCGACATTTATATATATACACACATATATATATGTTAATTAAAGGTAATGCAGGTTTATTTGTATAGAACATTTCAACAACAAGGTATTTTAAGTGATTTATATAAAACATACATAATATAATACAGAAAATAAAATAGTGTCTGTAATTTTCTTTATAAACTCAAAAATGTAATATATGAACTGAAAAACATTAGGATTTAGTATAATATAATGATGGTTTCTGATAATAATATTATTATATATATATATATTATATATATATGGGAAAAAAACAAAAAATTAAAGTAAAAAACAAGAAAAAAATAAATAATCATTTAATTAATAAATTAAATATTAATAAATAAATAAATATAGATTAATTAAATAAAAATATAAATAAACTGGAAAAAGCATAATAACTAGGTTTTTGATATATATAATAATAATAATAATATTATATATATATATATATATATATATATATATATATATATATATATATATATATATATATATATATATATATAGGGGAAAATAAAAAAGTAAAAAACAAGAAAAAAATAATTTAATAAATAAATTAAATAGGATGAAATCTAAATAAATATTAAATAAAAAATTAAAAATTAATAAATAAATAAATATATATAGATAAATAAATATACATATAAATAAATATCAGATAATTTTAACTAAAAATAAAAACAAAACAAATATATATAAGAATAATACTAATATAATACAGAAAATAAAATAGTGTCTGTATTTTTCTTTATAAACTCAAAAATGTAATATATGAACTGAAAAACATTAGGATTTAGTATAATATAATGATGGTTTCTAATATATATAATAATAGTAATAATAATATTATTATATATATGGGAAAAAAACTAAAAATTAAAGTAAAAAACAAGAAAGAAATAATCATTTAATTAATAAATTAAATATTAATAAATAAATAAATATAGATACATAAACTTAATTAATAAATTAAATAGGATGAAATATAAATAAACTGGAAAAAGCATAATAACTAGGTTTTTGATATATATAATAATAATAATAATAATAATAATAATATTATATATATATATAGGGAAAAATAAAAAAGTAAAAAACAAGAAAAAAATAATTTAATAAATAAATTAAATAGGATGAAATCTAAATAAATATTAAATAAAAAAATAAAAAAATAATAAATAAATAAATATATATAGATAAATAAATCTACATATAAATAAATATCAGATAATTTTAACTAAAAATAAAAACAAAACAAATATATATATAAGAATAATACTAATATAATACAGAAAATAAAATAGTGTCTGTATTTTTCTTTATAAACTCAAACATTTGCTGCATGAACTGGAAAAACATTAGGATTCAGCATAATATAATTATGTTTTTGATATATATATATATATATATATATATATATATATATATATATATATATATATATATATATATATATATATATATATATATATATATATATTGAAGAATCAGAGTGTGATGTTTTAATCAGAACAGATTAGTTTAGTTTCATCACTGAATTATTCCCTTTGCTGTGATCTAAATATTCCCAAATCCCATTTCTGTGAAATGATCAGTTTCAGTTTCTGAGCGTTTCATTAAAACGTCTCTGGACGACAGTCAGAGATGAGATGAGTTTATAAAACACTCAGCAGCGTCTCAGTGGGACAAAAAGGTTGAAATTAAAGGGGAACATCATCCTGGCAGAGCTTTAGTCATCAGTGAACTTCTATAAAGTGATGCTTTCTAACCACAGACACAGGATCAGACACATTAATCATTAGATTATAATCTACAGATTAATTGATTACTAAATAAAACACACACATATCACTGTGTTACAACAGCCAATCACAACGGAGTATTTTCTTTGGGTGTTTCTGGACCAGAACAGCTGATCCTCATAAATAAAACACTCAGATTTAAATATTAAACTGGAAAAATTGCAAAATGAGGCCATTTAATAATATATTATTATCCTGGTTATTATGGGTCCTAGCAATGAAATCTAAACTGTCTGGCAACCAGTGATTTACACACGCACACACACGCACACACACACACGCACGGACACACACACACACACACACACGGACACACACACACACACACACACACACACACATCCCACTGTGTGTTATCACACTGACAGACCTGTTATCATCTCTGCATCAGTCTATTAAACTAGAGGCAGCTGGCTGCTGGTCTGGTATGTGTGGTTCTATGCAGGTCTCTTTGGTTCTGTGTGGTTCTTGTGTGGGTCTCTGTGGTTCTATGTGGTTTTGCATGGTTCTGTGTGATTCGGTGTGGTTCAATGTGGTTTTGTGTGGCTCTAAGTGGTTCTATGTGGTTCTTGTATAGGTATCTATGGTTCTATGTGGTTCTATGCAGGTCTCTGTGGTTCTATGCAGGTCTCTGTGGTTCTATGTGGTTCTGCATGGTTCTGTGTAGGTATCTATGGTTCTATGTGGTTCTATGTGGGTCTATGTGGTTCTGCATGGTTCTATGTGATTCTATGTGGTTCTGCATGGTTCTATGTGGTTCTATGTGGGTCTATGTGGGTCTATGTGTTTCTGTATGGTTCTATGTGGTTCTGCATGGTTCTGTGTTGGTCTATGTGGTTCTGCATGGTTCTGTGTGGGTCTGTGGTTCTGCATGGTTCTGCATGGTTCTATGTGGTTCTGCGTGGTTCTGTGTGGTTCTATGTGGGTCTATGTGGTTCTGCATGGTTCTATGTGGTTCTGCATGGTTCTGTGTGGGTCTATGTGGTTCTGCATGGTTCTATGTGGTTCTGCATGGTTCTGTGTGGGTCTATGTGGTTCTGCATGGTTCTGTGTGGGTCTATGTGGTTCTGCATGGTTCTGCATGGTTCTATGTGGTTCTGCATGGTTCTATGTGGTTCTATGTGGTTCTATGTGGGTCTATGTGGTTCTGCATGGTTCTGCGTGGTTCTATGTGGTTCTGCATGGTTCTGTGTGGGTCTATGTGGTTCTGCATGGTTCTGCATGGTTCTATGTGGTTCTGCATGGTTCTGTGTGGGTCTATGTGGGTCTATGTGGTTCTGCATGGTTCTGTGTTGGTCTATGTGGTTCTGCATGGTTCTATGTGGTTCTGTGTTTTCTATATCTTTATATCATAACTAAGCAGCATGATGTAACGTGGTCAGATTCAGATTCACTCAGTTAATAACTCAGAGTTTAAAGGTCAAGTTTAAAGGTCAAGTTTAAAGGTCAAGTCTCTGCTGACATTAAACATGGATTAAATCATTAAATTCCAGGAATCAGAGCTACAGACGCAGCTTAAAGAGAATAATTATTATTTAATGAGAAGTCATGGATCATCTAAACGCCGTCAGGTCATGTGACACCTGCAGTTCTACTGATGTGACTGTTATTTCTCTCCCAGCATGCACTGCAGGAGCGCTAACTGCTGCTAATAGTGATGGAACGAGTTCTAAAATTGGATTCTGATGAAAGAAAACCTTCAAATTAAAAGCTGCAGGTATGCAGCAATTACACTGTATGCATATATATTATTTACATTCATTTCAGGCCCAAACTAATCTTAATAATCTTGTTCAGGGCCCCAATTTGGCCTGAAGGGACGTGTCTAATTCCTGGAGCTGCAAACAGCAAATGAAGCCGAGTGCATTGATTTCTTTTAACCTGCAGCAGCTTTTAACGCCGTGTGTTTTGTTTGCTGGCTCTGAAACGCCCGGAGCCGTTTTCCCACGGCGAGGGACGTTAAAACCCCGTCGCCACGCTCACGCTCGTACGTGCACTCGAGCAAACGTTAATCCACACATGCAGGCTGGCGTCAGGCCTAAAAATAACCCTGGTTCTCCCACAGGTTCAGATCCTCATTACTTTACAAGGAAAAACCGTCGTATCCAAGACAACCAGCAGCTCTTCACCTTTTTTTTTTTTATTTCTTCCCGGCGCTTCACCATGGCAACAAGTAAAAAACGCGTAAAATTAATAATAATTAGTTGGAGCGACGCAATTAATACAACTCCTGATGAATTATTTTACACAACTGAGGGAAAAAATAACATAAAAATCCATTTTGACAGAGAAAATTCAGGCTTCTGAGAAAAACTCTGACGTGTTTGATTCATTTTGGAAAATAAATCCAACCTCGGGTTCTTTGCAGCTCCAGAAATCCTGAATTTAATCAGAAACCTGCAGTGATTCATCATTACGACTCAGAAAACTGGGCTAATAGAACTTGAGAGGCTTCATAAAACACGTGTTTCTTTAGATTTTCTTCCCAGTCGTCACATTAACCTGAAACTGAAAAGAAAAATGGAAGCGGCTCATTGTGTCTCACCTTCTGGGATCGTATAACACAATCAATACGAAGCTGCTTTACAACCTGTTACTGCTGAATTATTGAAAACATTCATGTGATATAAAACATCAAACTCCCCCCACATGTGTATTAACACACACTGATAGTTCTCTGGAGAACTGAAGAAGATCAGAAAATAAGGTTTTAAACCTGTTTCCTGGGGATTAAACCTTTGATTTAGCTTCATTCTCACTGTAAATTATTCACATTTAGCTAAAGTCACGACATCAGTGAAGATATTTCAGTTAAAGGCAGAAAACAGAGTTAGAAAAATGTGAAAATCATAAATTTAAATGCAGCAATCTGGTGAGATTGGAGACTAAAATCAATTAATAGTATAATTAATTAATCAATTAATGTATAATATCAGTTATAGATGATCAATAATCACTATTAATGTATAATATCAGTTATAGATGATCAATAATCACTATTAATGTATAATATCAGTTATAGATGATCAATAATCACTATTAATGTATAATATCAGTTATAGATGATCAATAATCACTATTAATGTATAATATCAGTTATAGATTATCAATAATCACTATTAATGTATAATATCAGTTATAGATGATCAATAATCACTATTAATGTATAATATCAGTTATAGATTATCAATAATCACTATTAATGTATAATATCAGTTATAGATTATCAATAATCACTATTAATGTATAATATCAGTTATAGATGATCAATAATCACTATTAATGTATAATATCAGTTATAGATGATCAATAATCACTATTAATGTATAATATCAGTTATAGATTATCAATAATCACTATTAATGTATAATATTAGTTATAGATTATCAATAATCACTATTGATTCTAGAGTCTAGAGGCACAATTTATTTTTTACGACACTAAATAAAGTTTTTTTCAAATTTTTTCCAATATTTGTAGAGATATTCAACATTTATTATCATTTACAGCAGGAAAACTGATAAATAAAGCTGGAGTTTAAATAGTTAAATGGATATTTTTCATGTTTTTAAGACTCTTAACTAATTTAACTTCAACAAACTGATGAACTGTGTGTATTATATTCTATTTATAGTCTCAAACAGCAGCAAATCCTGTTTTTTTCTCAGTATTTCTGGGTTATATCTCAACCCAGCTCACTGACGGCAGCTTTAGCTTCACTAAACATCACTGATCATTTAACAGAAAGTGATGGACTCAGTGATGTGACTCTTCTTTCCCCCTCTGCTGATACTGGTTGTAATTAGTTTAATTAAAATTAAATGTCACGTCTATGCCGCTGAGAGGCTAAAGTGCTGAGAGGAGCCGCCAGGAATCCCATTAAAAGGTCCCGGATCCTTTCTGTCATTTATTTCCCTGTGAAATAACAGCGATGATGGAATAAACTCAACGAAAACCATCATTTCAATGTCAACTACATTAGTCCTGAGAGGAAATATGAATATACAGCTCCAGGTAGAATACAGGAGTCCATTTATGTTGCTGGTATAGAGCAAATAGAGTTCGAATATTGAAAAAAATCTTTATTTAAAACCTAAAACATGAACAAACTGATCTAAGTTGAATTATCTGTAATGTAAAGTTAAATAATTAATAAGATTAGAGGTTAAATATCAATTATTAGTCCATAAAATCATAGAAATCACACTGAGGATCATTATAGAACATGAATATGGAGGAAAATGGAGATTTAATCTTGTTTTAAGGTCAAATTGTCGACATTTTTTTTTGTATTTCGTATTTCTGACTTTTTTATCTCTCTATTTATGAGTTGACTTTTTAATCTCAGATATTTGACTTTTAATCTAATTTTTCTGACTTTTTTTCTATATATATATTCTGTAAAATGTTAAAAAGACTAAACTGACCCAGGAAAAAATAATAAATAAGCTAAAATAAGCTCTCAAACATCAATTATTTGTCCATAAAATCATATAAATCCCACTGAGGATCATTATAGAACATGTAGAATATATTGTATAAGATGTTTATTATAAAGGAGCCAATTAAATAATCAAATCTAAATTAAATATCTAAATAGTCTCTACTACTGATATTCTATTAAACTATTAATTAATACAATAAGGCTAAAACGTAGAATATCTAATAAAGATAAATTAAATATTTTTATTAAATATTTCTTATTAAAATGCTTCTACAACACAAACAAAGCGTCTTTCTGCTGGAGCCTCAAACACCTGGGCACGTCCCGGCGTGTGCGCATGCGCAGTTTCAATTAACAAGTGCACGACGTCCATCAGTCTTTGTTATCAACAATCTCAAATCCTCGCATCACATCCAGGTAATAAATGAGTCCAGACGCGTTTGTCTGCACAGGCGCAAAAACCCGGAGGTCAAAAACACCGTGAAAGCCGCGCGTTTCCTCCTGATTGACGCAAAAACGAGGCGCAAACGCACGTTTCTCCCAGGGAGGAAAATGACGCACGATGATTGACAATAAGTGGATTTTAACGAAGATGTTAATCTGAGCGGGTTTTATCCAACATGACGTTACACCTGAATAAGCATCGATAACATCCACCTGACCAGCGCGTCTTTGTAAAACTGCGGCTTTTTTTTTTTGCGTAAATGTGGAGTGAATAATTCCGCCGGTTTCCGCCGGTTAACGCGCTCACCTGCCCGGGTTCCACCTTCCTGTCCGCCGCCTCCTGCTCCGGGTGATGCAGCTCCGACAAAACCCGCGGGAAACCGCTGTGATCTCCGGCTGCTGCTTCACCTACAGCCGCTCCATGCGTAAAAAGACGCGGATCTTTACGCACGAGTCCAGCTGCTGGTGTTTTTCGTGGAAGACGCGCGGGGAGGTTCGCTGATGACAGACGCGTCTCTCGGTGCAACAGTGAGAAGTCAAACCGCTTCAAGACGCCTCAACTTCCAGGAGACAGGTTTAGTGGAGATGGAGCGACATCTAGTGGCGACACGCGGAGCTACAGCAGCAAAATAACTCAAAAATAACCAAAAATCAGAAGGACAACAGATTCTCTCTTGTTTTTAATAAGATAATCAATTAATTAACTATAATATTCCATTTAATATATGAAATTAAAAACTAACCATGAGATTAAAAAACAGGTTGGAATATTCTATTTCTAATGACTTTACCTGTTTCCCTCCAATTAATAAATATCGAATATTTACTGATATTATTTTATTATTATTGTCACCATTTAATATTTTTTTTTAGATTTTAAGTTCTGTAATTTCTGTATTTTTTAAAATTAATTTAATTAATTTTTTTATTTTTTATTTTAGCTTTTAATTTTTAATATTTAAATTTTATTTGATTATTTTTCCCCTTTTAATCAACTGCTTTTAAATTGTATCTTGATGCTTTTAATATTTTATGTGAATAACTGAATTTTATTATGTTGCATCATATCTTAAAATTCTAATAAAAAATAATAAAAATAAATGAAGGAACACAGACGTGTTTGTGTGTCTATGAGATACTTTAATTTCATTATTTTCTTTATTGTAAAGTGATTGATTTTAGAAATTATTTACATTTTTTGGTCAGAACATAAATAAATTCACTGTCAGACAAAGATTTTCATGCACATTAATTAAATATGAAAAGTCACAAAGTCCAGCGCTGCTTGTTTCTGGTGAATTAGAGTTTTACCACAAATCACTGTAGTCCAAACTGGAAGAAAAGAAAACAGTTTGATTAATTAACATTCATTTAATTATCAGAACATCATGACTTTATATGATAAAAACGTGACCAATGAGTAAAATAAAGAACTAATCAATAATTATATTCCCCAAGAGGATAAAAATATCGACAAGGAGCCGAAAAAATGCAGCTTCTGCTTCATTAAACTGCATCTTTTCCCTTTATTAATAACAACAAGCCACTTTATTATAGAATCCCTGCGTCGGCCAATCAGAACGCTCCATTTGTTAAACCCCTGTGACGAGGCTTTTATTGATTATTGGATATTAACTCGTTAAAAATCCAGAGGGAAGGGACCAAAACTGTGGTTTAATCTAAGCTGCATAGATGGATGCATTAAAGTAGTAGTAGTACTATTATATTGTTGTAGTACTAGTGTAGTACTAGTAGTATTTAGGGTATATTGTTGTAGTACTAGTGTAGTAGTAGTAGTATTTAGGGTATATTGTTGTAGTACTAGTGTAGTAGTAGTAGTATTTAGGGGGTATTGTTGTAGTACTAGTGTAGTAGTAGTAGTATTTAGGGGGTATTGTTGTAGTACTAGTGTAGTAGTAGTAGTATTTAGGGTATATTGTTGTAGTACTAGTGTAGTAGTAGTAGTATTTAGGGTATATTGTTGTAGTACTAGTGTAGTACTAGTAGTATTTAGGGTATATTGTTGTAGTACTAGTGTAGTAGTAGTAGTATTTAGGGTATATTGTTGTAGTACTAGTGTAGTAGTAGTAGTATTTAGGGGGTATTGTTGTAGTACTAGTGTAGTAGTAGTAGTATTTAGGGGGTATTGTTGTAGTACTAGTGTAGTACTAGTAGTATTTAGGGTATATTGTTGTAGTACTAGTGTAGTAGTAGTAGTATTTAGGGTATATTGTTGTAGTACTAGTGTAGTAGTAGTAGTATTTAGGGGGTATTGTTGTAGTACTAGTGTAGTAGTAGTAGTATTTAGGGGGTATTGTTGTAGTACTAGTGTAGTAGTAGTAGTATTTAGGGGGTATTGTTGTAGTACTAGTGTAGTAGTAGTAGTATTTAGGGTATATTGTTGTAGTACTAGTGTAGTAGTAGTAGTATTTAGGGTATATTGTTGTAGTACTAGTGTAGTAGTAGTAGTATTTAGGGTGTATTGTTGTAGTACTAGTGTAGTAGTAGTCGTATTTAGGGGGTATTGTTGTAGTACTAGTGTAGTAGTAGTAGTATTTAGGGGATATTGCTGTAGTACTAGTGTAGTAGTAGTAGTATTTAGGGGGTATTGTTGTAGTACTAGTGTAGTAGTAGTAGTATTTAGGGGATATTGCTGTAGTACTAGTGTAGTAGTAGTAGTATTTAGAGGGTATTGTTGTAGTACTATTGTAATACTATTGTAGTATAGTGTAGTATAGTGTAGTACTAGTGTAGTACTATTGTAGTATAGTGTAGTATAGTGTAGTATAGTGTAGTACTAGTGTAGTACTATTGTAGTATAGTGTAGTATAGTGTAGTATAGTGTAGTACTAGTGTAGTACTATTGTAGTATAGTGTAGTATAGTGTAGTATAGTGTAGTACTAGTGTAGTATAGTGTAGTATAGTGTAGTACTAGTGTAGTATAGTGTAGTACTAGTGTAGTACTAGTGTAGTATAGTGTAGTATAGTGTAGTACTAGTGTAGTATAGTGTAGTATAGTGTAGTATAGTGTAGTATAGTGTAGTACTAGTGTAGTATAGTGTAGTATAGTGTAGTACTAGTGTAGTATAGTGTAGTACTAGTGTAGTATAGTGTAGTATAGTGTAGTACTAGTGTAGTACTATTGTAGTATAGTGTAGTATAGTGTAGTATAGTGTAGTATAGTGTAGTACTAGTGTAGTATAGTGTAGTACTAGTGTAGTATAGTGTAGTATAGTGTAGTACTAGTGTAGTATAGTGTAGTACTAGTGTAGTACTAGTGTAGTATAGTGTAGTATAGTGTAGTATAGTGTAGTACTAGTGTAGTATAGTGTAGTACTAGTGTAGTATAGTGTAGTATAGTGTAGTATAGTGTAGTACTAGTGTAGTATAGTGTAGTACTAGTGTAGTATAGTGTAGTACTAGTGTAGTATAGTGTAGTATAGTGTAGTATAGTGTAGTACTAGTGTAGTATAGTGTAGTACTAGTGTAGTATAGTGTAGTACTAGTGTAGTATAGTGTGTATCTCACCGTGGTTCTGGGTTCTGACTGGGTTCTGATCCAAACAGCAGTAGTAGTAGTATTTAGGGTATATTGTAGTACTAGTGTAGTATAGTGTAGTATAGTGTAGTATAGTGTAGTATAGTGTAGTACTAGTGTAGTACTATTGTAGTATAGTGTAGTATAGTGTGTATCTCACCGTGGTTCTGGGTTCTGACTGGGTTCTGATCCAAACAGCAGCCAGGCCACAGCCTCCTCAGGAGTCGACCTCTTCCCATATCTGAGAAAAAGAATCAGAGATTTAAAGAAATAAAACATCCAGATGATGTTTATCACTGAATTTACAAGATAAATGTTAGATTTAACTCATCAATATGATAATGAAGCTGTTTAGTTTGTGAAAAACATGTTTTATGATCATTTTAAATCAGAACTGAGGTTTTTTTAGTTATTGATTCTATTTCTCATTGATCAATAATCAATAATCAGACACTTGACTGAAGCAGATTCATCCACTAACATGTTAAGATGTTAAAAACTAGAAAAATATAAAATATCCCTTTAATTTATATTTAGAACAGATAAAAATGAGATTAATTAGTGATTATTGATCATCTATAACTGATATTATACATTAATAGTGATTATTGATCATCTATAACTGATATTATACATTAATAGTGATTATTGATCATCTATAACTGATATTATACATTAATAGTGATTATTGATCATCTATAACTGATATTATACATTAATAGTGATTATTGATCATCTATAACTGATATTATACATTAATAGTGATTATTGATCATCTATAACTGATATTATACATTAATAGTGATTATTAATTATACATTAACAGTGATTATTGATCATCTATAACTGATATTATACATTAACAGTGATTATTGATCATCTATAACTGATATCATACATTAACAGTGATTATTGATCATCTATAGGCTGGGGTTCCTGCTGAGTGGACCTGAGCAGCTCTGACTCCTCCAGCCTCTTTAATTCCAGCCAGACTCTGTAATCAGCTTCAGTTCAGCAGGAATCTGTCCACCCACCACTTCTACACCTGGACCCAGAGGATTTCATACACTCTCCTAATCAAAACTAGAATTCTACGTTAAAAAAAACAGGAAAAGGGACGAATGTGGGGAAATTTCATCATAAAACATTGTCAAAGCTCCATTTTAAAGACATAAAGGTGTTTAACCATTTAAACTGCAGGTTTAATTATCAGTTTTCCTGCTGTAAACGATAATAAATGTTAAATATCTCTACAAACACAAAGGTTATTGATTTAAACCTGGATTTAAAATAAATGTCCAACATGTTCAGTGACGACAGAAGAGTCAGAATCTATTGATGTTGCTGTTATAGAGACAATAGAGTTAAAATATTGAGAAAAAACTTTATTTAAAACTAAAAACAAGAACAAACGGTGACAATTTTCATTTATCGGCAACGTAAAGTTCAATAATTAATAAGATAAGAGGTCAAAGGTCAATTATTTATCCATAAAATCCTAGAAATCACACTGAGGATGATTATAGAACATGAAGAATATAGTTTTGTGACTCTAACATGCAGTAAAAGTTAGATGCATGAAGGTCAGAGAGTTTATGCAATATTTATAATACTAGTGTGATTAAACGAAATCTACTTTGTGTTTATTTATTTATTATTCTATTTTATTTATTTTATAAGTATATTTTATTGTAAGAATGCAAGAAATCATGTTAGGATTTTGTTTTATTCTTAGAATAATTTTGCAGAAACATATTTGACTCTAATATGCAGTAAATGTTTAGATGCATGAAGTTAATTTAATTTATTTATTTAATATATATATTTTATTGTAGGAATGCAAGAAATCATGTTAGGATGTTAAGATTTTGTTATATTCTTCGAATAATTTTGCAGAAATATTTTTGTAGTAAATGTTTAGATGCATGAAGTTTATTTTATTCCATTTTATTTATTTTAATATGTATATTTTATTGTAATAGTGCAAAAATCATGTTAATTTACATTTGCATATATAGGATTTTTTTATATTCTTGGAATAATTTTGCAGAAACATTTTTGACTCTAACATGCAGTAAATGTTTAGATGCATGAAATTAATTTAATAAATTTATTTAATATGTATATTTTAATATAAGAATGCAAGAAATCATGATTTTTATGCATGAAGGTTAGAGAGTTTGTGCAATATTTATATATAATTTTATTCTATTTTATTTATTTGAATATATATATATTTTAATGTAAGAATGCAAGAAATCATGTTGGGATTTTGTTATATTCTTAGAATATTTTTTTATTTTAGAAACATTTTTGACTCTAACATGCAGTAAAAGGTAAGATGCATGAAGGTTAGAGAGTTTATGCAATATTTTATATAATTTTATTCAATTTTATTTATTTAAATATGTATATTTTAATGTAAAAGTGCAAGAAATCATGTTAAGATGTTAAGATTTTTATGCATGAAGGTTAGAGAGTTTGTGCAATATTTATATATAATTTTATTCTATTTTATTTATTTAAACATGTATATTTTATTGTAAGAATGCAAGAAATCATGTTAGAATGTTAGGATTTTGTTCATATTCTTAGAATAATTTTGCAGAAACATTTTGCAGTAAAAGTTTAGATGCATGAAGTTAAATAACCCCAGATATGATACCTATATATATATATATATATATATATATATATATATATATATAAAGGTCCTGACCTCTGCCTGGTGATGAGGTTGACATCAAATATAAATATATAAATATATAAATATAAAGGTCCTGACCTCTGCCTGGTGATGAGGTTGACATCAAATATAAATATATAAATATATAAATATAAAGGTCCTGACCTCTGCCTGGTGATGAGGTTGACATAGTGCCTGACAGCAGCGTGGTACTTGTTCCAGTCCTCCTGAGACGCGTTGCTGCCCGGACTCTCCGGTTTGGGCGGATACGCGTCCACGAAGCTGCTGAGACACAGCAGGACGCACAGGAGGAGGGAGAGGAGGGGCAGCCACGACCTCAGCATCATGGACGGCTGCACGAGACACACGCACCACGTTAACATTAACACAAGAAGAAGAAACAGAAGGAGGAGAAGAAGAAGAGTTGACTTACTTTAGGACACTTTGCTGTTGATTCTCTTCTGATCTTCCTGCTCCTCGCCCTCAGCTCTCCTTTATATACCGTGCAGGACGTGCACGATGGAACCTGATGTGCACGAGGAGGATCCTCCTCCTCCTTTATCACGCATCCGTGCACGCAGCCAGGACACACACACACACACACACACACACACACACCAACTCTGCTGTTTCTGCTGTGAATGTTTTACATAACACCAGCACGTGGCAGGTTTTGTTTTTTTCTCTCTCCAAGTTAAACTAGTTTTAGTGATGTCATAAAGTGCTGAAGTGGCTGCTGTGGTTTATGAGCTGAAATCAGGTTTAAACAGGTAAAAGGATGTTTCTCAGTCAGTCACAGCCTCAGCTTTATACAACCAAATATTAGTTTAGAAAAAGGAAAATACAGAAATCTTCTTCATTTTCTGGAAAGTCTCACACGTTTTTCTTCACATTTTGATTCAGGAAATAAAATTAATGCATTAAATGTAAATTATTACAGTGATTTGTTCCTATCGTCCCAGTTACAGACACATACATTAAAAAAGTACATAAATAAAATATAAGTGAATCAATATTTCACTTCTGTTTGTTAAAATGTTAAAAAATGTTTAATATCAGTTTAGTTAATATAGTAAATTATACTATATATATAAGTATTATATATATAAGTATTATTATATAGTTTAGTATTATATAATTCTATAGTACTATTATATACTGTAGTATTATATATTTATATAGTACTATTATAAAGTTTAGTGTTATATATTTATATAGTACTATTATACATTTTAGAATTATATAGTACTATTAGAGTACTAGTACTATTATAGTATATATTATATAATTCTACAGTATTATATAGTTTAGTATTATATAATTATATAGTACTATTATATACTGTAATATTATATATTTATATAGTACTGTTATAAAGTTTGTTATATAAAATTCTATAGTACTATTATACATTTTAGTATTATATAGTACTAGTACTATTATAGCATATATTATATAATTTTACAGTATTATTATAGTTTAGTATTTTCTAATTATATAGTTTAGTAGTATATAATTCTATAGTACTATTATATACTGTAGTATTATATATTTATATAGTACTGTTATAAAGTTTAGTATTATATATTTATATAGTACTATTATAAAGTTTAGTGTTATATATTTCTATAGTACTATTATACATTTTAGAATTATATAGTAATATTATACATTTTAGTATTATATAGTACATATATATATATATAGTTTAGTATTATATAATCATATAGTATAATTCTATAGTTTATTATTATATAATTGTAAAGTATAATTCTATATTATTCTATAGTTTAATATATATGAGTATATATATAGTATATATATATATAATTGTATAGTATAGTTTAGTATATATGAGTATATATTTATGTATATATATATATATATACATATATATGTAGTATATATCTATATAATTATATAGTATAGTTTAGTATATATGAGTATATATATATATATATATATATATATATGTAGTATATATCTATATAATTGTATAGTATAGTTTAGTATATATGAATATATATACATATATATGTAGTATATATCTATATAATTATATAGTATAGTTTAGTATATATGAGTATATATATATATATATATATATATGTAGTATCTATATAATTGTATAGTATAGTTTAGTATACACACATATACATATATATATATATATATATATATATATACATGTGTAGTATCTATATAATTGTATAGTATAGTTTAGTATATATATATATATATATATATATATATATATATATATACACATGTGTAGTATCTATATAATTGTATAGTATAGTTTAGTATATATATATATATATATATATATATATATATATATATATATATATATATATACTAAACTATACTATACAATTATATAGATACTGTAGATATGTAGTATCTATCTATATAATTGTATAGTATAGTTTAGTATATATGAGTATATATATATATATATATATATATATATATATATATATGTAGTATCTATCTATATAATTGTATAGTATAGTTTAGTAGCTATAGGGTATAATCACAGGCCTGTGACATCACCATGATTAAAAGACTAATTAATTAGTTTCTTAATGAATTTCCTGCAGGTTGGTGTAATCATGGTCGTCCAATTATTTTATTGATACATCGTTAGTTAACGATCAAACCAATTAATCTTCAGGTGGATGCACACGATGCCTTATTTTTATTTATGATTTATTTCTGCAGATTTCTGCAGCTCAGTAAAATGACGCGTGTTCTCCAGCTGTGACGAAGCAGAACTTTTAGTCATTAACTAACGACACCTTTGGCCTGGCATGCACTCATCACTGCCGCATGCATTATTCAGATGGAGGCAGAGGTCAAAGGTCAGGACCCCCCCGGATCAATAAACACTCACGTGAAAACAGCCGTGGACATAAAACATGTATTTCCAGAGCAGTAATTATCTTGTGATTGAATTAAATGATTCAAATATCACTTTTATTACCTGTTTACATGGTCACGAAGAGTTTGATGACGCTGACACACACACACACACACACACACACACACACACACACACACACACACACACACACACACACACACTTAGAACACAAATGCCTTTCAGTCTGAAGTGGTTCTGGTGTAATCGGTCGTATTTATGGCTCCTGTTTATCTAGAATCTTCACGGTCTGCTGTTCAGACGCCTGAAGTCTCCCCTCATGCTGCAGCCATGGCTTTTTACTGTGTGTGTGTGTGTGTGTGTGTGTGTGTGTGTGTGTGTGTGTGTGTGTGTGTGTGTGTGTGTGTGTGTGTGCGTAAAGGACAGAAATCACCACAAACATTATTATATTTTCTCTGCACCTCATCCTATAAATGTATCCTAGTTTCCTTCCATCATTGAGTTTTATTCATTAATCCCTCAGCTCCAACATTAATAAAGTGTTTTATCTGTATTAAACCCAATGTTACTGTTCCAGCATCAATATATATCATCAATATCCACATCATCAATACAATAAGACAATAGTTTAATAGAATATCAGTAGTAGAGACTATTTACATATTTAATGTAGATTAGTGATTATTTAATTGGCTCCTTTATAATAAACATCTGACACAATATATTCTACATGTTCTGTCAAAAACATGAAATATGAGATAAAAGTCATAAATATGAGATAAAAAGTCATAAATATGAGATAAAAAGTCATAAATATGAGATAAAAAGTCAGAAATATGAGATAAAAAGTCAGAAATATGAGATAAAAAGTCAGAAATATGAGATAAAATGTCAGAAATATGAGATAAAATGTCAGAAATATGAGATAAAAAGTCAGAAATATGAGATAAAATGTCAGAAATATGAGATAAAAAGTCAGAAATATGAGATAAAATGTCAGAAATATGAGATAAAAAGTCAGAAATATGAGATAAAATGTCATAAATATGAGATAAAATGTCATAAATATGAGATAAAAAGTCAGAAATATGAGATAAAAAGTCAGAAATATGAGATAAAAAGTCAGAAATATGAGATAAAATGTCAGAAATATGAGATGAAAAGTCATAAATATGAGATAAAATGTCAGAAATATGAGATAAAATGTCAGAAATATGTGATAAAATGTCAGAAATATGAGATAAAATGTCAGAAATACGAGATAAAAAGTCAGAAATATGAGATAAAATTTCATAAATATGAGATAAAAAGTCAGAAATATGAGATAAAAAGTCAGAAATATGAGATAAAAAGTCAGAAATATGAGATAAAAAGTCAGAAATATGAGATAAAATGTCAGAAATATGAGATAAAAAGTCAGAAATATGAGATAAAAAGTCAGAAATATGAGATAAAATGTCAGAAATATGAGATAAAAAGTCAGAAATATGAGATAAAAAGTCAGAAATATGAGATAAAAAGTCAGAAATATGAGATAAAAAGTCAGAAATTCAAAAAAATTTCATTATTAATAAACAAGTCAACAATTTGATCCTAAAACAAGATTAAATGACCAAAATATAATTGTCTTATAATTGACCTTTGAACTCTAATCTTATTAATCATTGAACTTTTATAATAATAATTAAGCTTATTTTTTTTTTCTTTTTACTGATTTTAGTCAAGTTTGGTCTTGTTTCAAGTTTTAAATAAAGTTTTTTTTTCAATATTCTAACTTTATTTTCTCTCTAACAGCAACATCAATAGATTCTGACTCTTCTGTCGTCACTGAACATGTTGTAGGTTTATTTTAAATCCAGGTTTAAATCCATATATATAAAAATATTACACATTTATTATCATTTAGAGCAGGAAAACTGACAAATACACCTAATTAAACACCTTTATGTCTTTAAAATGGAGCATTGATGATATTTTATGCTGCAAAACTGTGATAAAATTTCCCCAAATTTGTCCATTTTCACTATTTTCTTATCTAAAATTACAGCTTTGATTAGAAACTGATGAAAAAAGAGCTGATATGAATTAGAAAAAGCAGATTATCTGTGTCCTGGTGCAGAAAATAGAGAGAGATTCAATATTTATTATCATTTAAAGCAGGAAAACTGAAAAATAGACCTGGAGCTTAAGTGGTTAATACAGTTAAACTTTCCATATATATAAATATATATATATGATGCATATAAAATACAGTTTTTGCAGGGGTCTAATATAAAAACCTGCATGTTTACTGTTATTACCTGGATCATTAAAGCTGCTTTCATCTACAGCTGCAGTTTGATTTCTGCTGCTGTTAAAACGTTTTCTAAAGAGTAAACCAGCGTCAGTAAAGTCAATATGCTCTTTATTTAAAGCTTCGCTTGTAAAGAGTTTCTCTGGAGGCAGCGAACAGAAACGTGAAGGTGTTTAAAGACGCTGTGATTACAGGTTCAGGAGAAGCTGCAGCTGCTTATTAAAGCGATGCAGCACAAAGGAAGTTGTCCTCATCAGCGTCTGTAACGTTAGTATCACAGCACAGATAAAACCGACCGTATAATAAAACAAGAAAACAACATGATTGGCCCGATGGCATCGTCGGGGTTGTCACGGCAACCGCACCTGCTTTTTATAGAGTTGTAAAAACGAGTTGATTTGTGCATAAATCCTCATCGACAACTGCTGCTGCTGCTAAAGGTTCTATGAACGTCCATAAGAAATTAACGTGCAATGAAAAAATAATGTAAAAACAAGATTATTGTGAGGTTTTTGACCCTAAACATGCAGGAAAAGTTCATTTATATGAAGGTTAAAGGTCAGAGAAACATCATCATCATCATACAATCGTGCAAAAGTGTAAAAGTTATATATTTTTCTGTTTCATTATACAATTAGATAATATTTATAATAATAGAACATGTAATTATCATCATATAATCATGTAAATATGTAGATTTTATTGTAAGAGTGCAAGAAATCATGTTAATTTACATTTAATTTACATTTATATAGGATTTTTGACTCTAACATTCAGTAAAAGTTAAATTGCATGAAGGTAAAGATCCTATAATACTCTAATAAAGCTGTGATTCAATGAAATCTACTATTTTTATTCAATTAACGACAATAGATCTAATAGATTTAACAAAAAAACATGTAAAATCAACATTATTGTGATATTATTGACTCTAACTTGCAGTAAAAGTTAAAATGCATGAAGGTTAAATATCCTAGATATGAGTATATGTGATATTTATAATAAATAAAGTTTATTTTAATTTTGCAGAGACATTTTTGACTCTAACATTCAGTAAAAGTTAAATTACATGAAGGTAAAGATCCTAAAATACTCTAATAAAGCTGTGATTCAATGAAATCTACTATTTTTATTCAAATAACAGTGTCACTAATAGATTTAACAAAAAAAACAAGTAAAATCAACATTATTGTGATATTATTGACTCTAACTTGCAGTAAAAGTTAAAATGCATGAAGGTTAAATATCCTAAATATGAGTAAATGTAATATTTATAATAAATAAAGTTTATTTTAATTTTGCAGAGACGTTTTAACATGCAGTAAAGGTTAAAGTTCATGAAGGTAATGATGAATTCTACTATTTTTATTTAAATAACACCAGTTAAATTAGTAGATTTAACAAAAAAAACAAGTAAAATCAACATTATTGTGATATTATTGACTCTAACTTGCAGTAAAAGTTAAAATGCATGAAGGTTAAATATCCTAGATATGAGTATATGTAATATATATAATAATAATGTGAATAAATAAAGTTTATTTTAGTTTTGCAGAGACATTTTTGACTCTAACACCCAGTAAAACAACAGTAACAACAGTGTCACTAATAGATTTAACAAAAAAAACATGTAAAATCAACATTATTGTGATATTATTGACTCTAACTTGCAGGAAAAGTTAAAATGCATGAAGGTTAAATATCCTAAATATGAGTAAATGTAATATTTATAATAAATAAAGTCTACTTTAATTTTGCAGAGACGTTTTAACATGCAGTAAAGGTTAAAGTTCATGAAGGTAAAGATGAATTCTACTATTTTTATTTAAATAACACCAGTTAAATCAGTAGATTTAACAAAAAAAACATGTAAAATCAACATTATTGTGATATTATTGACTCTAACTTGCAGTAAAAGTTAAAATGCATGAAGGTTAAATATCCTAGATATGAGTATATGTGATATTTATAATAAATAAAGTTTATTTTAATTTTGCAGAGACATTTTTGACTCTAACATTCAGTAAAAGTTAAATTACATGAAGGTAAAGATCCTATAATACTCTAATAAAGCTGTGATTCAATGAAATCTACTATTTTTATTCAAATAACAACAGTGACATTAATAGATTTAACAAAAAAAACATGTAAAATCAACATTATTGTGATATTATTGACTCTAACTTGCAGTAAAAGTTAAAATGCATGAAGGTTAAATATCCTAAATATGAGTAAATGTAATATTTATAATAAATAAAGTTTATTTTAATTTTGCAGAGACGTTTTAACATGCAGTAAAGGTTAAAGTTCATGAAGGTAAAGATGAATTCTACTATTTTTATTTAAATAACACCAGTTAAATTAGTAGATTTAACAAAAAAACAAGTAAAATCAACATTATTGTGATATTATTGACTCTAACTTGCAGTAAAAGTTAAAATGCATGAAGGTTAAATATCCTAAATATGAGTATATGTAATATATATAATAATAATGTGAATAAATAGTTTATTTTAGTTTTGCAGAGACATTTTTGACTCTAATATCCAGTAAAACAACAGTAACAACAGTGACATTAATAGATTTAACAAAAAACATGTAAAATCAACATTATTGTGATATTATTGACTCTAACTTGCAGTAAAAGTCAAAATGCATGAAGGTTAAATATCCTAAATATGAGTAAATGTAATATTTATAATAAATAAAGTTTATTTTAATTTTGCAGAGACGTTTTAAGATGCAGTAAAGGTTAAAGTTCATGAAGGTAAAGATGAATTCTACTATTTTTATTTAGTAGATTTAACAAAAAAACATGTAAAATCAACATTATTGTGACATGTTTTGACTCTAACCTGCAGTAAAAGTTAAGGTTAAACATCCCAGACATTATTTTCCTGATTTGTGCATAAATCCCCATTGACATCCACTGCTGCAGCAGCAAAGTGTATACGACCGTCCATAAAGAGGCTGGAAGTGGACGTTGTTATTACACATCGATTGCACGAACCGATCCTGAGCAATTATTGTGCCGTACGTTAAAAACTGATACTGTTTTATCTGCCGACGACGTCCCAATTAATGCAGAAATGGAGCCTGAATTAGGAAAATGAGGGTTCTCTGATGGAATAACAGATAAATCACCTCCCATTCGCTTTAATAACCCATTTCCCACGGCTCGACGGCGGCTCTGCTGCACGTTTTTTGGTTAATTCTCCTCCTCTGAGGGTCATAAAAGTCAATGGCGAGAAACAACAATACGCACAAAGCAAACTCATTAGCGTCTCTGCTTGTGTTTGCAGGTAAACAGCGAGTTTGTAACCAGTAACCCAGTAAAGGCTCGGCTCTCCGCCGGCTAATGCACTTCTAAAAGCAGCAAAAAGGAGCAGAAGTGTTTGAGTTCCCATCACGGCCAAGATAATGGAACCAGTAGGAGGCGGCTGCTGCTGCTGATTGAGGAAGAAAATCAGCTTTTTACACAACTTCAGGCGACGTATTCGCCAACAAATCTACTTCTGAAAGCTTTCACGACTTAGATTTCCATCCAAATACTCAAAAATAAAGGAGGATTACGCGCTAACACGTGCACAAAAGAGCATTCTGGTGTAAGAGCAATGTCCCCGGAGAACGTCGGGCTCCTTCCTGTCATCGCCGGCAGAAACAGCGGGAAATGATTCCACTATTTTATCTGTTCTTATCTGGAGCCGCTAATATGAGCAGAGTGCTTTTAGCCCGGCCAGGTCTGTTTGCACGGAGGCAGAAAAATAAAGGAGGCTGATGAATGTTCGCTAGAACGATAATTCACGAGAGGATAAACGGTCGTGAATAGAGGCTGAGAGTCTGGAGGATGAGTCCTGGTCAAACAGGAGCAGAGTGGATGAAGTAATGAAGCCCAGAGCTGTTTAACATTTAAAAGTCATTAAAAGTCAGTCAGAGATTCACTTCAGTCACAAAGAACTTTTCAGATATGTACAGTTATATATCTGCTATGGACGTTGCTGCTACCTGTAACTGAGTTATCAACGGTAGTAAATCCAGATTAAGGTATCTACTATTTAATTCTGACTAGTCATGATTCCAGTTTAAGATGAATTAAACCACAATTAAATATAATAATAATAATAATAACATCTGGAGTTAAGTTTCCATGTAGATTCAATCCAGAATCCAAGATATGTGTAATTATATTCTGACCAGGAGTTATTAAACTTACATGTGTCCTATTTTAGATATATAAATATATAATCAATATGTTCAAGATATCTAGAAGGTGATGAAGTTATAGATAACTGGAAGTCGTAATTCCAGATATAAATATCTACAATATCATTTTGCCTATAATAACAGATATCTATAACATCATTTTATCTATAACTCATATATAGATATTTACAACATCATTTTGTCTATAATAACTCACATATACATATCTAAAACATCATTTTGCCTATAATAAATCATATATACATATCTAAAACATAATTTTGACTAGTTATAACTAACATATATATATATATATATATATACACACAACATAATTTTGACTATAATAACTCATATATAGATGTCTACATCGTCATTTTGCCTATAATAACTCCAGATATAGATATCAAAAATATCATTTTGCCTATAATAAATCATATATACATATCTAAAATATAATTTTGCCTATAATAACTCTAGATATAGATATCTATAACATCATTTTACCTATAATAACTCATATATAGATCATATATACATCTTTAAATCATTTTGCCTATAATATCACCAGATATACATATCTATAACATCATTTTGACTAGTTATAACTAACATATAGATATATACATCTTCATTTTGCCTATAATATCACCAGATATAGATATCTACATCATTTTGACTATAATAACTTACATATAGATGTAAATCATACATACATCTTTAAATCATTTTGCCTATAATATCACCAGATATACATATCTAAAATATCATTTTGCCTATAATAACTCATATATAGATATCTATAACATCATTTTGACTAGTAATAACTCCAGATATAGATGTAAATCCTATATACATCTTTAAATCATTTTGCCTATAATATCACCAGATATACATATCTATAACATCATTTTGACTAGTTATAACTAACATATAGATATATACATCTTCATTTTGCCTATAATATATATATATATATATATATAATATAATATGATATGTACATATAACTCACACATAGATGTAAATCATATATACATCTTTAAATCATTTTGCCTATAATATCACCAGATATACATATCTAAAACATCATTTTGACTATAATAAATCATATATATATATATATCTAAAACAACATATAGATATATATAACATCATTTTGACTATAATAAATCATATATATATATATCTAAAACAACATATAGATATATATAACATCATTTTGACTATAATAACTCGGGTCTAGAAATCTTTAGCTTCATTTTGACCAGTAAATATTGTCTCTTCTGTTTTTTTAAATAACTCCAAAAGTTCTAACTAGATTTTCATCAGATTTGCAGTGAACGTTGTAAATTGTACCAGTAACAGATGATTAAATTTTGGTAATAATCCAGAATAAATCCTGGTTTCTAGGTCACTTTGAACTTTGGGTAACATTATGGTAAATGAAGCTCCAAAGAGGCGCCACCTGGTGGTGAAATCTGGCATCTGCAATAGAACAGAACAACAATATTGGCTGGGAGATCAGAGGTTTTCTAGTTTTGTCTCTAATTTCTGAGGAAATATTGTTTTAAATGAACTAAAACTACATGAAACTAAACCGGTTTGTCATCAACACCCGAACGAAGCGTCTCTTTTTGTTTCTAAGGGGTCGCGTTACCTTCATCGCTGACGTTTCTCCAACAGATAAAATGCTTTTCTCGAGGGGAAACTTGAGGAAAATCGTTTGCATGACTCATCAGAATTGCTGACGAAGGGTTTTCTTTCCATTTATGACATCACCCAGACCTAGAGGAGCTAAAAAAACAATAGAACCAAAGGGAAAAACAGAAAAAATGAAGATATTTGAATAATTTCCATGCGATTGCTGAGTCATCAGCCTGTGTGAGGGTTTTATCTGCTGTGAAGCATCATCAGATAAACATGTAGTAAAGCTCCATCCCTGCTCATCTGTTCACTTCCCTGTAAAAGTGAGATGAACGACGTTAATCAGCAGCAGGAGCTGCAGCATCCTTCATCGTCTGCTGTAATAAAGCAGCGTGTCGGCCTCAGTAATTACTGCCATCAGTCAATGCATGAAGAAGAGCTGCAGGTTCAGGAGAGTTAAAGCAGGAACATGTCAAATACATACATGCATACACACACACACACACACATACATACATACATGCATACATACATACATGCATACACACACACACATACATACATACATGCATACATGCATACATGCATACATACATGCACACATGCATACATACATACATACATACACACACACATACATACACACACACACACACACACACACATACATACATACATACATACATACATACATGCATACATACATACACACATACATACATACATACACACATACATACACACATACATACATACATACACACACACATACATACACACACACACACACACACACACATACATACATACATACATGCATACACACACACACACACACACACACACACACACACACACACACATACATACATACATGCATACACACACACATACATACATACACATACATGCACACACACACACACACACACACACACACACACACTCACATACACACACACACACACACACACACATACATACACTATTCCATGCATACTTCATGTCTGTCCAACAGCCGTTATTTATTTTTATTTATTTTATGTTTAATTTTAAATCAGGGGTTTATTTTGAATAAGTGGTTTTAGTGTTTTAATTTTTTATTTTAATTTTTAATCAGTGGTTTTATCATTTTTATTTAAATTTAGAATAAGTGGCGTTTTAATTTTATTTAAATTTTTAATCAGTGGTTTTATTGTTTTTATTTTAATTTTAAATCAGTGGTTTTATCATTTTTTATTTTGTTTTACAATCAGTGGTTTTAGTGATTTAATTTTTATTTTATTAAATCAGTGATTTTATTATTTTTTATTTTGAATCAGTGATTTTTTTTATTTTTATTTGATTTTGTCTTTTTTATTTTAATTTAGAATCAGTGGCTTTAGTGTTTTACTTTTTTTATTTTAATATTAAATCAGTGGTTTTATTATTTTATTTGAATTTAGAATCTGTGGTTTTAGTGTTTTTATTATTTTTAATTTTGAATCAAGTGCTTTTAGTAATAAAATTTTTATTTTCATTTTAAATGAGTGATTTTTTCATTTTTATTTTATTTAGAATAAGTGGTTTTATTGTTTTTATTTTAATTTTGAACCAGTGTTTTAGTAATTTAATTTTAATATTAAATCAGTGGTTTTATTTTTATTTTTAATCAGTGGTTTTATTATTTTTATTTTAATTTTGAACCAGTGGTTTTAGTGTTTTAATTTTTATTTTAATTTAGAATCTGCAGTTTTAGTGATTTAATTTTAATATAAAATCAGTGTTTTTATTTTTATTTTAATTTAGAATTAGTGTTTTTAGCATTTTAATTTTTATTTTAACTTAGAATCAGTGATTTTAGTGATTTTTTATTTTAATGTAGAATCAGTGGTTTTAGTGGTTTAATTTTTATTTTAATATTAAATCAGTGGTTTTAGTGATTTAATTTTTATTTTAATGTAGAATCAGTGGTTTTAGTGGTTTAATTTTCATTTTAATATTAAATCAGTGGTTTAATTTTTATTTTAATATTAAATCAGTGGTTTTAGTGGTTTAATTTTTATTTTAATATTAAATCAGTGGTTTTAGTGATTTAATTTTTATTTAATTTTTAAACCAAAGGATTTAGTGTTTTAATTAAAATCACAAGTCAAAACAGCTAAATTTGGCTGAATTACAAAAGGTCTAAGTAGTAAAATGGAGCCGTCTCTTCTAATATTTATTATCCCCAATTTACTTTATGAGGCAAAGTAAATGCAAACATGGTGGATGAAGCCGTTTTCCTACAAAGATGTTTTTATTCTTTTAAAGGCAGCAGTTACCTGTTACTTTATCATTTAAAACAGACATAAACTGAAACCGAAGCCACCTCTTAAACATAAAATCAGCCTTAATGAGGACAAACTAAACATAAAATACACAAACACAACGTCATGAAACTGTCTGGAGTTAATATATAATGGATGGCTGCTCAACAGAAACCAGTGATTCTCTGATGACCCATAATTCAGGTCGTTAAACCTCTTAATTCAAAACAAGGAACAACAATCTGTTTGTTTTAATGGAGACGTATTTAACCCGTTCACTTCCACCAGAAACTATAGTTATAGTCATAGACTCAAAGGCTCATGGGCTTAAATGGCTTAAATAAAAATACATCCATACAGTAGTTAACTAGCTGGTAAATCAGGAGTTAACTGTTGATTATTTCTCATGGAAATTCTGGAAATTATCCAGCAACACTAGACGTAAATGCTGTAGATATATAGTTGTGTTCAATATAATAGCATGTGTCAATTAATGTGTCAATTATTTTACAGAAAATAAGGAAAAATTAACATTAAGCTGTTTAAAGAAATAGCAGCATCTGCATTTTTCTTTACAAATATCAAATATTTACTGTGTAAACTGAAGAATCTTCAGTCGACCAACTTCTGGCTCCTATGAGCAGGTGTTTCAGCCATGAATTTATTGGTTTTGCCTCAGAAACAGCATTTTTTATGTCATTTCAGATCAGTTTGCCTATATCAGAATACTTGAAGAGATCATGTTGTCTTGTGCTGAAGAGGAAATACCCATGAAATGTGAGTTTCAACAAGATAATGACCCCAAACACACCAGTAAACCAGCAGCATCTTGGTTCCAGACCAATGAAATTAAAGTTCTGGAGTAGCCAACCCAATCCCTGGACCTGAAACCCATTGAAAACGTGTGGACTGACATAAAAAAATGCTGTTTCTGAGGAAAAATCAAAAAATTCAGAGGAATTATGAGGCTGAAACATTGCAACACAGATGTGATGCAGAAACCATGGCCGTAACCATGGTAACCATGGCCGTAACCATGGAAACCATGGCCGTAACCATGGTATCCATGGTCGTAACCATGGAAACCATGGCCGTAACCATGGTATCCATGGGCGCAACCATGTTAACCATGGCCATAACCATGGTGGTAACCATGGTGGTAACCATAGTTACCACCATGGTTACCAACCATCCTGAGGATTTTTTAGTTTATACACTAAATATTTGAGTTTGTAAAGAAAAATGCAGACACTGCCATTTATTTGAACAGCCTAATATTCATTTTTCATTTTCTGTAAAATAATCTAAATTTTCTTCACATTTTGAGTCATGATTATAAAATGCATCGAAATAAAAATTACTCACGTTTTTAAACACAACTATAATTATATCAGTTGAGTCTAAGGTTTGTGGTAAATTTCAATGGGAAATTTAGAAATATTCAACATTTAGCTGCTAACTTACCAGCTAGTTAGCTGCTGTATTAATATATTCTTATTTAACGAATTTAAACCAAGAATTTTTAGGTCTATGACTCATTTTAAACTCAAAATTTAAAAAAAATCTAACTTCACACTTTGATTTAGGATATAAAACAACTGAAAGTTAGGTGCTAAATATTGAATATTTCCCAAAATCCTGATCCTGAATTTTACAACCCTGGATCCAACTGATGTGATTATGTCCATGAAGCCTAAACGGGTTAAACTCCGCCCCTTTTTTTAGCCGCTACACGTCTTTCTGCAGCATCGTCTCTACCATCTTAGGTAAAAAAACTTCCAGGAAGTGGAAGAAGTCGTGAAATATCCCGGCCTCGTCGCTGGTCGGCTCCAGACGTAACACCACCTTGGTGCTCTCCGTCCCTCCGACCACCTGCGGTTGAACTCTGAACTCCAGCGGCTGTTTTAGCTCCGCCTCCTTCTGGACGATGCGTTCGGTGACCTGAGTCTCCAACGCCACGCAGCTTCCCTCCGCCCCTCCGTCGCCGCCATCTTTGACCATCTCCCTCCTCACCTTCCTCCTGCCGGCCCACACGGCGTGCCGCTGCAGCCAGACCGACCACGGCGCCTCCTTTTTTTTCGCCATCCTCGGTTTCTTCCCTTGCGGCGACCCGTCGGCGTCGTTGCCGGGCGACAGAGGCCGCTTGGCGCCGACCACGGGGCCGGTTTCATCCACGCTGCTGCAGCAGCTGTCGTTCAACGACGAGTTTAAGCTCCCCGTTTCCTCGGCGACGGCGGCATCCTCGGCGGCGAGGCGGCACCCGAGGACGTCCCGGAACATTCCCTCCACGGCGGAGCGGACCTTCTGGAACCACAGGGACCGGAACCCGTCCCCCGCCGCGCTCAGCTGATCCCGCAGCGTTTCCGATAGCGACGCCGATTTAAAAGGCACGCTGATGGTCAGCTGGTCGGGTTTCGCCTGCGCCGTCTCCTCGCCGCGAGGCGTGAACAGGCGCACCAGCCCCCAGGACTTCCCCCTGGTGGATTTGCGCTGGTACTGCAGGCTGCGGCAGTATTTCTCGGCCTCGCAGCATTCCCGCTGGAAGCTGCGGTGGGAACGCTCGTTCAGGTTCCCCGCCACGTTGTGGGAGAGCTCGAACGGGTCCAGGAGGTTCAGGGGACCCAGTCTTGGACCTGCTGGATGAGGTTTGGGGGACCGGTCCTCTATCGTGGTCTCGTCCTTTTTGTTCTGACACAGGAAGTCCGTGATCGGAAGCGCTCGTCCCTCCCTGAGGGAGATGACGCTACTCGCAAAGTCAAATTTAGCGTAAAAGGAGAAGAAGCCAGCGAGAAGAGAGCCTGGATAAAAACGACATGATGAGAAAGAGATTAAAGGTTCATTAGAGTGATGAACATCTTGATTTGTTGTGTTTTTCTCTAAATGGTCCTAGTTGAACGTGTCATGTGACAGATGATGATGTGGATTATGTTGCTGTAGGATGAATCCTGACTAACTAGGTCTAGATCATGTTCTGCTGAGCTCTAGAGCTCTAGTCCTAGAAAAGACCCAGACATCAGGCTTCATCCATGCTGATATACAGACGGGGGTTAATTCATTCATTCATTGGTTAATTAATTCATTAATTAACCAGAGAAACTTGGTTGGATCAACTTTATTTAAGTCCATTTCTGTAGAAAAGCTGGATGTCTACGTTGTTAACTAGTACTGGATTCATGAACATTGATATCTGTCTTTTTAGGGTCGTAAATTTAATATGTTACCAAAATAAAAGACTTTTAAACTTTTATTGTGTTAACAAGTTAAATATATCACGTTACCAAATTAAAAGTCTTTTCAACCTTTATCCTGTTAAGTTAAAGTTGTCTTGTTACCAAATTAAAAGTCTTTTAAACTTTTATTGTGTTAACAATGTACATTTATCATGTTACCAAATTAAAAGTCTTTTAAACATTTATCTTGTCAACAAGGTAAATTTAACTCATTACCAAATTAAAAGTCCTTTCAACCTTTATCCTGTTAACAAGGTAAATTTAATATGTTACCAAATTAAAAGTCTTTTAAACCTTTATCCTGTGAACAAGTTAAAGTTATCTTGTTACCAAATTAAAAGTCTTTTAAACTGTTATTGTGTTAACAACGTACATTTATCTTGTCAACAAGGTAAATTTAACTCGTTACCAAATTAAAAGTCTTTTCAACCTTTATCCTGTGAACAAGTTAAAGTTATCACGTTACCAAATTAAAAGTCTTTTAAACTTTTATTGTGTTAACAAGCTACATGTATCATGTTACCAAATTAAAAGTCCTTTCAACCTTTATCCTGTTAACAAGGTAAATTTAATATGTGACCAAATTAAAAGTCTTTTAAACCTTTGTGTTAACAAGTTAAATATATCACGTTACCAAATTAAAAGTCTTTTCAACCTTTATCCTGTGAACAAGTTAAAGTTATCTTGTTACCAAATTAAAAGTCTTTGGAACCTTTGTGTACGCAAGTTAAATTTATCACGTTACCAAATTAAAAGTCTTTTCAACCTTTATCCTGTTAACAAGGTAAATTTAATATGTTACGAAATTAAAAGTCTTTTAAACTTTTATTGTGTTAACAATGTACATTTATCATGTTACCAAATTAAAAGTCTTTTCGACCTTTATCCTGTTAACATGGTAAATGTGTGTGTGTGTGTGATAAATTTATATATATATATGTGTGTGTGATAAATTTATATATATATATATATATATATATATATATATATATATGTGTGTGTGTGTGTGATAAATTGATTTATATATATATATATATGGCTCTAATAAATCTAGAAGGGAATTAAACTGATTAAATTTCAATAAAAATGTAAAAACATGTTCTAAAACTATTGAACTGTAATGAATTTCCTAATTTTCTTGTAAAATGAACCTAAACTACTGTCCATCTTCCACAAATCTTAATTATAGTAATTATAGTATCACTATATAGTATTACTATATAGTATTACTATATAGTATACTATATAGTAATACTATATAGTGATACTATATAGTATTACTATATAGTATTACTATATAGTAATACTATATAGTAATACTATATAGTATTACTATATAGTATTACTATATAGTAGTATCTTATGTGTGTACTGAGTGGTACTTACAGAGGTCCTGGGTGTTGGTGGAGGGGGGAACAGCGATTGGTTGAGATGGGAAGGTGCAGTCCCAGCCTTCAATCACACACTCCTCCTCCTCACCTGGAAGAGGTGAAATAACCATTAAAATCACAGGTAGACACGTTACACCTGGAATAACCTGGAAATGCATCTTTTTACTGTCTGGGACAATACAAATAATCTAGATTTTGCTAATTATGTTCTTTTATTTATTATTTTCTGCATTTAATCACCTTCTAATTTTTTTATAATTATTTTCTATTGCTCCAATCTTTTTTTTTTTTTATATCTTAATGATCTAATTATTTTTCTAATTATTTTATTTATTATTTTCTGCATTTAATCACCTATTTTTTTATAATTATTTTCTATTGCTCTAATCTTTTTTTTAAATCTTAATGATCTAATTATTTTTCTAATTATTTTCTAATGCTCTGTTTTTTTTTAAATCTTAATGATCTAATTATTTTTCTAATTATTTTATTTATTATTTTCTGCAACTGATCATCTTCTGATTTTTTCATAATTATTTTCTAATTTCTTTAAATTTTAATGATCTTATTTTTTTCTAATTCTTTTCTTTTATTTATTATTTTCTGCATTTAATCACTTTTTTATAATTCTTTTCTAATACTAATTAATTTTTAAATCTAAATTATCTTATTTTTTTCCTATTATTTTCTTGGATTTTATTTATTATTTTCTGCATTTTATCACTTTCTGATTTTTTTATAATTCTTTTATGCTCTAATCTTTTTTTTTTTTTTTTTTTACATCTTAATGATCTAATATTTTATTTATTACTTTCTGTAACTGATCATCTGATTTTTTCATAATTATTTTCTAATTCTGTTTATTAAATCTTAATGATCTTATTTTTTTTATTCTTTTATTTTATTTATTATTCACTGCATTTAATCACCTCAGGATTTTTTTTATAATTCTTTTCTAATGCTCTAATATTTTTAAATCGTAATGATCATATTCTTTTTCTAATATTTTTCTTTTATTTTATAATAATATATTATTATTTTAAATAATAAATTTAATTAAATAAATTATTTTTCCTATTATTTTCTTTGATATTCTTTCATAATTATTTTCTAATGCTTTTTAAATCTTAATTTTATTTTTGTTCTAATTATTGTCTTTTATTTTATTTAATATTTTCTGCATTTAATCACCTTATGATTTTATTTAAATTCTTTTCTAATGCTCTAATCTTTTTTTTAATCTTAATGATCTTACTCTTTTTCTAATTTTTTTATTTTATTTATTATTTTCTGTATTTATAACCTAATGATTTTTTTTTAGAATTTTGTTCTTTTCTAATGCTCTAATTTTTTATATATATATCTTAATGATCTTTTTCTAATTCTTTTCTTTATTATTTTCTGCATTTTTGTATAATTCTTTTCTAATGCTCTAATATTTTTTAATCTTAATGAATCTTATTCATTTTCTAGTCATTTTCTTCTATTTTCCTGATTCTCATGTCTGTGACATCAACCCTAAAGGACAGAAATCAGCCGTTGCCTCTAATCCTGCACATTTACACACACATATTAATTAATATGCATCGTCCCTGTGTTAAATAAATAAACCCAACGTACAGGCCATGTGTTTGAGCTGCTGCACCGTGGGGAGGACAGGTGGGTCGCAGCTCTGCAGGTAGAAGATGACGAGCAGAGACACAGCGTAGTTGTTGAGGAGAGGACCGGCTCCACTGGGATTCCCTGAAAATACAAAGAAATAAATGTGACTGTGAGTTAGAATAATAATCCTTATCATTTAAAGCAGCTGCTGCTCAACAAAGACAATACAAGTAGATATAATAAACCATTGGAAGAGAT
Organism: Lepturacanthus savala; assembly: GCA_030544235.1. Lineage (NCBI taxonomy): Eukaryota > Metazoa > Chordata > Actinopteri > Scombriformes > Trichiuridae > Lepturacanthus > Lepturacanthus savala. Next base: position 25,407,645 of record CM060471.1, on the reverse strand, counting down.
TCCAAAGTGATGTTCTACTGACATCTATTGACCAAAATATGAAATGAAAAGTGAATAGATGTTATAAAATCACCTAAATTTAAAGGATCAAACTCTTTATGTCCTTTAGAAAATGATAATTTAACAGATTTCATGATGGCGGCTGCTTCAAGAACCAAATAGAAGCTTTAAACATGATTCTAGAGTCAATTTCTATTGATTTTATAGTCATTTAGTGTAAATTTCACAGTTATACTTCAATAATAACATAATATAAAGTGATGTGCATGTCAATAAATGCAGTAAATCTGCAGACAAATATAAAGATCTTTAGTCCATTAAACATTTTCCACATCTCAGGTTTAAAAAACGAGTAAAATAATGTTCAATAATAAGTAGAATTATTTGGAACTGGCTGATAATTTTGCTTATATCAGGTTTTACGACACACAACGTCTGAAATCTGAGATAAAAAAATACAACATTAAGATTAAAACCTAAGCAATTTAATCTAATTTCAATAAAATAAGACTAAATGAGACTAAATTCACTTTTCTTCTTATGTCATTTCTCCTATTCTTTTATGTGAATTAGCAGATAATTCCAATAAAATTATGAGATTTAAAATAAAGATGAAATACAAGTGAAATTATCTCCTAATGAAATAAGATATTTCAAGATAATTCTACTCAATATTAGACTCATTTCACCAAAAACACAAGATATTTTCATTTGTTTTAAATCATTTTAATGTGGAATAAGCCCAGGTTTTCCCCAAACCTCTAAAAAACATGATTATTTAGTGATTATTTAGTGATTATTTAGTGATTATTTATTGATTATTTGCTGATCTGCTCTCACCAGCCAGCTGTTTCTGTTTGGCCCAGTAGCGACAGGTATAAACCAGAGGTCTGAGTCGCTGCTCCATCCCTGAACAAAGCTGCAGGAAACGAGTGTTTCTCACAGCGAGTCTGGTGGAAAAACACATGGAAACTCTACATTAACTCAGTGTTTATTGTTGATTTCATTAGAAGAGACTAGACAGAATATATTCATCAATTATGGTGTTTTTTATGACAAAAATCAACGTCCTGAAGCAAAAAAACTCAGAAAATCAGAGCTGTCGGCACTAAATGCGGCGTCGTCTGTTCCTCCATCAGCAGCAGCTTCTCTCTGCTACTGTTTAACCTGCTGGTTATTAAACTTTATTAAACTGTTAGTGTGTAGGAACATTCAGTAACTCTGCTGGTGTCGCTTCAAAACATGTCCCTGTGTCACACTGAACTAAACAAAGGTTCCTACCAATAATTCCTGTTGTTACAGACACCTGATAGATTCATTAGATTAATGTTACTAACAAGACTATTAAAATATAAAATACTATAAAATTATAAAATACTTTAGATTTTATTTAAATAAAATTAGACTAAAATACTTTGAATTTAATCGACTAAAACAAGTTGGATTTTCTTTCACTGAAACTAAAATACTTTGAATTTTATTTATTAAAACTAGATTAAAATACTTTGGATTTTATTTATTAAAACTAGATTAAAATACTTTGGATTTTATTTATTAAAACTAGATTAAAATACTTTGGATTTTATTTAAATAAAACTAGATTAAAATACTTTGGATTTTATTTAAATAAAACTATATTAAAATACTTTGGATTTTATTTAAATAAAACTATATTAAAATACTTTGGATTTTATTTAAATAAAACTATATTAAAATACTTTGGATTTTATTTATTAAAACTAGATCAAAATACTTTGGATTTTATTTAAATAAAACTAAAATACTTTGGATTTTATTTAAATAAAACTAAACTAAAATACTTTGGATTTTATTTAATAAAACTAAAATACTTTGGATTTTATTTAATAAAACTAAAATATTTTGGATTTTATTTAATAAAACTAAACTAAAATATTTTGGATTTTATTTAATAAAACTAAACTAAAATATTTTGGATTTTATTTATTAAAACTAAACTAAAATACTTTGGATTTTATTTATTAAAACTAGATTAAAATACTTTGGATTTTATTTATTAAAACTAAAATACTTTGGATTTTATTTAAATAAAACTAAACTAAAATACTTTGAATTTTATTTATTTAAAACTAAAATAATTTGGATTTTATTTAATAAAACTAAACTAAAATACTTTGTATTTTATTTAAATAAAACTAAACTAAAATACTTTGAATTTTATTTATTTAAAACTAAAATACTTTGGATTTTATTTATTTATACTAAACTAAAATACTTTGAATTTTATTTATTTAAAACTAAAATACTTTGGATTTTATTTATTTAAAACTAAAATACTTTGTATTTTATTTAAATAAAACTAAACTAAAATACTTTGAATTTTATTTATTTAAAACTAAAATAATTTGGATTTTATTTAAATAAAACTAAACTAAAATAATTTGGATTTTATTTAATAAAACTAAACTAAAATACTTTGAATTTTATTTATTTAAAACTAAAATAATTTGGATTTTATTTAAATAAAACTAAACTAAAATACTTTGTATTTTATTTAAATAAAACTAAACTAAAATACTTTGAATTTTATTTATTTAAAACTAAAATACTTTGAATTTTATTTATTTAAAACTAAAATAATTTGGATTTTATTTAAATAAAACTAAAATACTTTGGATTTTATTTAAATAAAACTAAACTAAAATACTTTGAATTTTCTTTATTTAAAACTAAAATAATTGGGATTTTATTTAAATAAAACTAAACTAAAATACTTTGAATTTTCTTTATTAAAACTAAAATATTTTGAATTTTCTTTCACTAAAACTAGACTAAAACTCCAGGACGTTTCATCAACTAAATGTGACTAAAATAAGAATAAAACTCTAAAAACTCTCTGTACACGTCCTGTATTTTCAGCCCTGACCTGTTGTTAATGGTGATGTCTCCCTGCAGGTTCAGTTCTTTATGATGGAACTTGACGACAGGTAACCTGGCTCCGCCCACCACCTGGACTTTATGGACGCTGGGGACGCAGCGTCTCAGAATCGCCGCCACCAGCTCCAGAATCTCAGCGGGAGACGCTGCAGAGAGGTCGATGTCGGACAGGATGGAGTCCTCGGAGCGGCCGTCGTCCGACGTCCCCTCCCCCGCCTACGCACTCACAAGAAAACGGACGTTTTCATTGGACGAAACTCTTATTTGACCAATACAAGTGGTAAAAATCCATATTTAATTGGAATAATGAGCCTAGCTGCTAGAAAAGAAAATCACAAAAAATGTCTTGGAAGCCAGAGATCCAATCTATAGATAAATCATAACTGATTAATTGATTAGTGTCCAATTATTACATTAATTGACAAATATTTTGATAATCGATTAATCAATTTAAGAAGAAAATGACCAAATTCTCTGGTTCCAGCTTCTCAAATCTGATTATTTTCTGGTTTCTTTGAAGACGTTTTAGGTTGGAAATGGTGAATAATTAATCAATCATTAATAATCAATAGATTAATCAACGCCTTCTTTTACATTTATTTAGTATATATAGATTAATTTAATGGCAGATAATAAATGTGAGGCTAAACATTAAAAAAAATAAAATTACAATAATATTAAAAATAAAAGATTTTACAATATTATATCTTAAAAAGATTTTTTTAAAAATGCTATTAACTAGTTTTATATTGTATTATTATAATTTTTAATGGATTAAAATGTATAAAATAATTCATTTTTTTCAGTTACACCATTTGATGTGTGTGTCAAAAAATATATTTAAAAAATATATAAAAATATTTAAAAAACACCTTATTTTACATTTATTTAATATACATCTCTGTTCTTATAATATAAGATTAATTTAAGGCAGATAATAAATGTGAGTCTAAACATTAAAAAAAGAAAATTAATAATATATAAATAATAATAATATAAATAATAATAATATAATAATATTAAAAATATTAAATAATATTAATAATATTAAAAATAAAAGAATTTACAATATTATATATTACAAAGATTTTTTAAAAAATGCATTTAACTAGTTTTATGTTGTATTATTATTATAATTAATGGATTAAAATGCATAAAATAATTCATTTTTTTCAGTTACACCATTTGATGTGTGTGTCAAAAAATATATTTAAAAAATATATAAAAATATTTAAAAAAAACACCTTATTTTACATTTATTTAATATACATCTCTGTTCTTATAATATGAGATTAATTTAAGGCAGATAATAAATGTGAGTCTAAACATTAAAAAAAGAAAATTAATAATATATAAATAATAATAATATAAATAATAATATTAAATATAATAATATTAAAAATAATATTAAATAATATTAATAATATTAAAAATAAAAGAATTTACAATATTATATCGTAAAAAGATTTTTTTTTAATGCTATTAACTAGGTTTATATTGTATTATTATAATTATTAATGGATTAAAATGTATAAAATAATTCATTTTTTTCAGTTACACCATTTGATGTGTGTGTCAAAAAATATATTTTAAAAAATATATAAAAATATTTAAAAAACACCTTATTTTACATTTATTTAATATACATCTCTGTTCTTATAATATGAGATTAATTTAAGGCAGATAATAAATGTGAGGCTAAACATTAAAAAAAATAAAATTACAATAATATTAAAAATAAAAGAATTTACAATATTATATCTTACAAAGATTTTTAAAAAATGCTATTAATTAGTTTTATATACAATATAAATTATTATATATTATTAATGGATTAAAATGTATAAAATAATTAATTTTTTCCAGTTACACCATTTGATGTGTGTGTCAAAAAATATATTTTTAAAAAATTGTGATTTTTGTAAAAAAAAAAAAAAAATGTTCATTTATTAAAACTGTATTTTAACAAGTTTTGGACTTTCTCATCTTTCCAAACATTATAATTTAATATTTTGGGTTTAAACCTTATTATAAGGTGAATTAACATAAAAAGTCCAACCTCTTCTGTGGTGGTCTTGGCTCTGGCCTGGAACACTTTGGTGTTTTCCAGGTCCAGAAACAGGTCTAAGTCACAGGAGTGGATCCCGAAGGTGTTGACAGAAGAACCAAACGGCAGAATCTGGCTGTCTGATAACAAACAAACATAAAATACTGTCAGAGAAATCATCTGTGATAATCATTTACACAATTATCATTACCGTAAATCACCAAATAACAGATTCAGTCACTGAACGGATCAAAATTACCGTATTTTCCAGACTATAAGTCACGTTTTTTTAACTAACATTATTACCAGTATATGATTTCACATGTTATTCTCACACTAAACCTCCAGAGGGCGCTCTAGGCTGGTGTTGATAATCTCAACATTAGCAGTAACTTTTAAAAACAACTGAGAAGAACTGAACAAAAACGTCAGCGAACAGAAAATCATAGCAGTAAAACATGACGTCATCGACGTAGAAGAGGAAGCGACGCATCTTCTAATTCTTCTAATTCTAATTCTTTAATGTACAAAAATTAAGCATAAAAACCTACGTAGAACAATCAACAACAGTTGAAAACAACAGCAAATATTAGGAAGACAGGGTTCAGCTCAAAAAACAAATCAAATAATAGTTTTTAGAATTGTGTCGTGTGTTTTTCTCACCGGGAAAAAACTCAACGAAAACCTCCTGCAGGAGTTGAACCAGCAAACCTCTGGCCTTCTTTTCATTTTCCCCGAGCTGAGTCCTCTCCACCACGTACTGCATCTGTGCATTAACCTGCACAACAAGAGGAGAGTTGAGTAAAAACATGACAAAAAACATAGAGAAGTTAAATATAAAAGAAGGTGGATTTCATGTTCAGGGCTGCAAAGTTCAACGTTGGAAACAAAAGCACAAAACTACTGAAGACACACGTTTTAACCTGCAGATTAAATAAAGTCAAGTACAGTTTGAATATGGGAAATTTCTGGAAATTCACCAGGAATTTTCCGCCCCTTTGCAACTCTATTCATATTTAATTATAAGACTTTATAGGCAGTAAACTTCAGGATATGTGTCAGTGACAAATAATGTTTGTCAGGATGAGAAAGTAAAAAAATAATCATGATTTTGTGCAATTGTTTGACCTGAAATGTCAAATGGTGTAAAGGTATAATTAAAACTAGTTGATAACATGTGTTTTTAATGTTTTAAGAGAGTTAAACTATCTGCCACCAAGTTTTTATGCTTATTTCTGTCACTGACCCATTTATATGTATTTAAGAATCTGAACAGGCCTCATCAGCACCCCCTAGAGGCCGAGGAGCTCCTTACACCCAGCTGAACAGGCCTCATCAGCACCCCCTAGAGGCCGAGGAGCTCCTTACACCCAGCTGAACTTTACATCCTTATACTGTAAATCTTGCAGTGTTTAAATGTGCAGGAAGGTGGGTTAACACTCTTCTTACACAGGGCAGCTGCAGCAGCTGAGGTCTGAGGCGGTCCAGGACTTGTTGGAGGTTCTGAGGGTCGTTCTTGTTCTTCGGAATCAGCTTGAACTCCTTCTTCTCTCTGTGTTTGACCCGCAGCTTCAGGCCTTTCAGCTGGTGCTCGACGCAGGACAGAGTCGCCTGGATGCTGTCGGTCTCTCTGAACTGAACGATGGCGTAAACACCCTGAAGATCACGCAGTTAGAGGAGAAGCTCAGGAGAAGCTACAACAAGAACTCAGATTATTTAAGTCAAGGTACAACTAGAGAAATCAGTGGTGTCTTTCACTTTAAGGCAGAAACTTTTATATTTAAACGCAGCAAACTGGTAAAATCAGGAAGCTATAGCTGATCAATAATCACTATTAATGTATAATATCAGTTATAGATGATCAATAATCACTATTAATGTATAATATCAGTTATAGATGATCAATAATCACTATTAATGTATAATATCAGTTATAGATGATCAATAATCACTATTAATGTATAATATCAGTTATAGATGATCAATAATCACTATTAATGTATAATATCAGTTATAGATGATCAATAATCACTATTAATGTATAATATCAGTTATAGATGATCAATAATCACTATTAATGTATAATATCAGTTATAGATGATCAATAATCACTATTAATGTATAATATCAGTTATAGATGATCAATAATCACTATTAATGTATAATATCAGTTATAGATTATCAATAATCACTATTAATGTATAATATCAGTTATTGATTATCAATAATCACTATTAATGTATAATATCAGTAATCAATCACTAATTAATCTCATTTTTTTCTGTTCTAATCATAAATTAAAGGATATTTTTCTAGTCTTTAACATGTTAGTGGACAAATTAGTGAAATTTCAAAATAAAAGCAGTTTAACAAATATTGTTATGAATGAAACACACTATGTTTGTGTCATTTACACTTAGAATTATTGATTAACTAGTATAATATCAGTCATCAATCACTAATTAATCTCATTTTTATCTGTTCTAAATATAAATTAAAGGGATATTTTATATTTTTCTAGTTTTTAACATCTTAACATGTTAGTGGATGAATCTGCTTCAGTCAAGTGTCTGATTATTGATTATTGATCAATGAGAAATAGTCTCAATAACCAAAAACAGTTCTGATTTTAAAACGAAACCCTACCTAAATCCCATTTAAGTAAGTTGCCATGGCGACAAACACCGATTGGACCCTGACCTTGTCTTTATCCATGATAACATCCTCCACGGGTCCGAACCTCTGGAAATACTGGGACAGGTCAGTCTGAGAGACGTCGGGTTTGATGCCACTAACGAACACGCTGTGCTGCTCTTGGCTTTTCCTGGTGGCTCTGACGTTAAACAACGTCTGGTGTTTCCTCCCTTTAACGTGCTGCTCCAAGCTCGGCTCTACGGGGAAACAATATAATCAATTACAATTAATCAGGGCTCCAATTCAATTAATCTGGAATTATTATCAGACACTACAGAGATAAGTTATGTCATTAAATAAAAGCAATACTTTTATTTAATAACATGCACTTCTACTCTATAATATGTAAGAAACGGGTCCAGCAAATATTTTGTTATCCAGGATAATGACAATAAAGATTCTTGAATGAATTCAAATTGACTGATTGATAGCTTTAATGCTAACTTAGCCGCGTTAAATCACATATTTATGTGGAAATAAAACATTCCAGCAGTTTAAATGAATATGTAATAGGGAATTTTCCAGGGTAAGTTAATAATCTCCTGGATAATTGACCTTTTTTCTCGTTTTCCATACATTTTCAATGACTGGAAAATTAGTCAATCATTTTCCAGGTTTTCCAGGACGTGTGGGAACTTGGACTCAAACAGTTTTCCTAATTCTTTTACTTTCCATTTTAATTATCATGCATCATTGAATGTCCAAACAAGCACTATATAAATCCAAATTATTATTATTATTATTATAGAAAAACAACCACTTCCACTTTCTCACTTCTAGAAGGAATAAACAGCAGATCAGCCTAAAATATGACCAGCTCATTCTATAAAAAGTAATAATTAATTTGCTTTTTGAATATAAACATATATAGGTGTTATATAAATATTGCGCCATATTTAAAAAGAAAAAAAAATCAATCTATAGAAATGCACACACTTCATATTCAGAAACTGGGCCTTAAACTGAGCTGTGTGGACTTTGTGACGTCACAACTATACCATCACGAAATACCACCCCCCTATTCTCAGTCATTTATATCAACCAATCAAATGAGAGATGTAGATTAATGAGGTGTACATATACACACACATATATAGTCAAACTGAAGTAACCACGAGGGCGTGACGTCACTCTGCAGCGTCGTAAATACAAACAAGTAAAATCAGACTCGTTTTAAAATATAATAACGTCGTATTTTAACACCTCGTGTTATTATATAAGTTAAAGTTAGCGGAGTTTCTGCGTCTGGTTGTTTTTTCAGGAAAAGTTAGCAGCTGATAAACATTAACTAGAAGTTTCTCGAACTCTTTATTAAGATATTAAGCTACGTTTTTGTTTAGCTAACAGCGACTTACTGTTCGGTAAATTGACGTTGCACAGAGAACAATGGAAACCTCTGGGTGTGGATTTAATGTCGTCCTCTGCCTCCATGGCGGCAAAAAGAACAAATTAAAACAATATAAAAAGAAAGAAATCAACTGGTAAATGTTGAGCGGAGTTTGAGATCAACAGCGAACTCAAATCTCCCTCCGACGTCCGCCCCACGTTTGTTTCCAGTCCGACTCTCAAATGTGTCCGGGTTCATACGTTTTAACAACGGTTCCGGAGGAAGTTTTAATATTTTAACGCTGCAAATTACACAACTAATTTCTCTTTAACATTCATACATGTCAAATATTTATTACTTTTAAACTACTACACAGCTTTTAATCTGTTTATAATATTTAATTAATTGTTCCCCCTTTGGTTCACTGATTACAAATCATAAGGTTTCAACAGCAATGTGCTGTTGCTGTGATTAGATTTTAATATTCCTGATTATTCTTTTGCAATTAATAACATGCCCATTAGTAAATATTTTACTGTATTAATCTACTGGATAATTAAGAATAAAGGTTCAATTTTGGGTGTGGTGGTCCACACAATCCATTTAGTAGTTAACATATTTGCCTCACTTTTTAGTTCACTTTTATGTGCAGGGAACAGAACTATTACTTCTTGCTTATTTAAATGAATCACTACTGCATCAAAAGCAGCTGTAATGCCATTTCTCAGCTTCCAGCACTTTTTGTAACTATGAAGAGGAAAGAAGGGAAAAAAGACAAAAATGATGAAACCAGGTCATGATGGTTCTTTTAAATCTTTGGAGACATTTCACCAAATCATCATCCCAGACGTTTTAGCAGCAGATGTGGATCCAGCCACATTTAACAATGGAGAACATATTGAAGAAATTTCAGACACATTTTCCCCATTGTACAAAAAGAATTTAATAAGCTTTTTTTTCCAGTATAAAATATCAGCAAAAATCGATGAAAAACATACAACTTTTCAAAAAAAAAAAATAGATTCCCTGTTGTATTGAACATAAAAGCAGTGCTTACTTTTCAGTCTATAAAACTACTCACTAAAACACATTACAGCCTAAAAACAACAAACAGTAAAAAGGGAAGAGGGTAACGATGATTAAGAATGAATATATACACAAATGCTCATTTCTTTGCTGATCTTCCTCTTCTGGTTTTCGGCTGCGTTTCTACTTCAGCAGACGTCTGAGGGGTCACTTTGGCCTCGTCAGTGACCTTCACCCCTCTCCTTGCTCTCTTGTTGGGCTGAGATTCAACAACTTCCTCTGAGAGGTCCTTCTCTTCAGGTTTTGTGCTGCTGTCCGTGTCGTCTCGGCCATCTTGGAGCTTCTTCTTCCTGCCTCTAACCGCCTTCGCTGGGGTTATATCGTGGACTTTCACGTCCGCTTTCCACTGGACGGACTTTTTGGCCGTTTTCGCGTCTTCTGCAAGATTTTTGCCTGAATCTTCCGGGAGTTTCGCCTCTTCTGCTGCAGGTTTCGCTGCCGCCCTCCTTCCCTTTTTAGCCGGTTCTACCGGAGCCGGATCAGCCTCTGGAGCTGCGGGTTCTGCCGTGGCCTCGTCGTGGGTCGGGGCTGCACCTCGACGTGCTCGCTTGGCTGGAACGGCCTGTGAAACCTCGTTTTTTGCGGATGTTTTCGCGCCCCGCCCCCTGCTGGTTTTGGGCTCGACATCCTGCTGCTTCTCCGGCTCCATCTCCTGCTCAGGTTTTTCCTCCGTTACTTCAGCATTAACCTCTTCAGCTGCTGCTTTTCCTCTCCTACCACGGCTGGGTTTGACTGGAGGTGCCTCCTGGCTCTCAGTGGATTCAGTCTCGGCCTCTTGTTTCGTTTTCCGTCCTCCTCGTCTGGGTTTCGCTTGTTCTATCACCTTCTCTGATTCAGCAGCGACTGGAGCTTCAACCTCCTGTGGGACGGGAGTTTCAACAGTTTGGATTTCTTCTCGTGGCTCCACCTGGTCCTGCTCAACCTTTCTGGTCCTCCTTGTCTTTTTAACCGGCTCCAGGGTTTCAGTAGCATCGACTGAGGGAGACTTTTCCTCCTTATCTACCTGTTCTTCCTCATTTTTGGCATTTCTTCCCCTCTTGGCCCTGACTGGTGGCTGCTTTGTCTCCACAGCAACAACCACCACATCTTCAGCCACTTTCTCTTCTTCAGCAGGATCCATCTTCCTGCCTCTTCTTTGTTTTGTCGCCACAGGCTCGCTCACAATTTCACTCTTTTCCTGCTCTGGCTGAGGTGGTTCAGCAGGTGTTTGTTTGGTTTTCCTCCCCCGGCTGGGCTTCGATTCCTTCTCAGGAGGCGGAGTCTCGTTTTCTTCTTGACCGGCGTTCGCTGGAGTTTGGTCAGGCGTAACTTCAGGTAACGTTTCAGCCACTGGTTCGGTTTCTGCAGTTTTCTCTGGTTCAGGTTGATCCTCAGTTTGCTGAGATTTAGCATTTCTGCCTCTGGCGGTTTGTTTCACAGCTGCGGTTTTCCTCCCTCGTCGACCTCTGACTGGAACAGCGTCTTCACAGATCTCTGCCGGCTCCGGCTCGTCTTCAGCCGGTTTGGACTCCGCCATCTTGGCTCTTCGGCCGCGAGCCGGTTTCTTCTGGACGGTTTCAGACTCCATCTCTGCTGCAGGTGCCTGTTGGACAGATTCCACGGCTTCCGAGGACTTATTCTCATCACTTTCCAGCTGGGAACTGCTGACTTCCTCTGGATCTGCTTCTAAAATAAGACAAAATGAGGAATGTTATTGTCACATTTACACACAAGTGCTTTTCTTATTTGCTCTGAATTTTAATGATTAGTTTATCATTATTACCCATGCTGGAACTATATTTTCTTTTATTTAAATAAGGCAATTTAATTTTACAGTTGTCTTTTGGCTCCACCTGGTGGTCTTTTATGTTACCTGCCTTGTTGACTCAGCATTATATTAGTTTGAAGATGTGTGCAGTTCTGCTCTTATGCAGAAATATAATGTATAAATAGAAGTGGTTTTTATTTAAGCTGAATCAGCCCAGCTGTGTTTGAGTGTTTGTGTGATACTTAAAGAAAGTTGAATCAACTGACAGAATATTACACCAAAAACATATGAAATACACCAAGTTTTGCACAATATCCCTAGTTTATTGTAAGTAGTTCATATTTTTTAAACTGAAATCCAAGTATCCAGTCCTGAATGACAGATTTGTACAGACGACGTACCTTTTACTGCAGCTTCACTGGGAGTAGAGGTCACATCTTGCTGCTCTGGTGCAGATTCCAGTTTATTTTTCCTCCCTCGCCTGGGCTTCTGTTCTTTTTCAGCCTCTTGCACCATTTCGGCGTCGGTGCCGACCTCTTGCAGCGTTTCGGCCTGATCCTCCGCGGCTTTTTTGGCGTTTCTTCCCCTTTTAGGCTTAGGAGCGACTTTGGAAGGCGCAGCGGCGCTTTCTGCCAGCGTGAGCTCAGCATCCTTGTTCTCAGTGGACTTTGCATTCCTGCTTCTTGTGGTTTGTTTAACAGCAGGTGGAGCAGTTGCCTCAGTTTTCTTCCCTCGTCTTCCTCTGACAGCAGGAGCTTCAGGCTGTTCCGTGGCCTCCACGTTCTCCCCGGAATCCACCGCTCTCGCCTTTCTGCCTCGAGTGGGTTTCTTTCCGTCACCGGGGGCGGTTGTGTCCATTTCCACAGCTTCAGAAACAGCGGAGGTGTCGGCTTTAATCGCTTCTTCTGGTAGATTCTCCTCTACAGCTGCCTGGGAGATGGTTTCCTTCTTATCTGATGAGTCAGATGCATCATGTGCACTCGACGCCTCCAACTGGGCACAAACTGCATCTCCTTAAAGAAGGAAAACACAGATGAGTCAGTTTTTCTGATTTTATCGTCTTATTTCCACAACATAAATGGACAATTCTGCTGCAAATCATCAATTTGGAGAGTTGTATTAATGTGGGTTTTATTTGTTTTCGGGTGCTTTGTCGTTTTTGGAAACAAATGTGATGCAAAAACTTAAAATCTACCTTTTTCCATGTTAACCTGAGGAACATCTGATGCCTCATCTTCCATCTGAGTAGAAGGTTCAACCTCTTGTTGATCTTCACACGCTGGGTCGAGTTCTACAGAAGAAATAAGGCAGAAAAAAATGGTTTTATCATTCTAATATAAGTTAAAGTCAGTACTTATCTTACATTATCCTTTATAAACTTCAACTAACCTTTTTCTACATCCAACCCACAATCCAGAGGAGTTTGACCTTCAACCTGTAAGAATAAAAGACAATAAATAAGAACTCACTTTGAAATAAATCAAGAAACCAGAGATAAATAGTCAGGATTTACAGGCTACAGATAATTTGTTTTCTGTCAATGAAGTTACACAAGCTTAACACTCTTGTTTAAACTCTATGAAGCAATATTTATTTTGTTCTTATTAAATCAAATCATTTCCTGTTATGCAAGTTGCATTCTTTAGTTTGGATAAAACAGTCAAAGATGTTTTTTTCCCCCCTTTTTTAAATTAGACACAGTTTTAACGATTTCATTCATACAAATTTCAGCAGAATCCACATCCCAGCCTGATTACAACCACTTTTCCTTTTATTACCTTAATAGTTTCCATTGGTTCTGTGGGATTATTCTCCATCAGCTCTTCAGGTTCTTCAGTTTCATCCAGTGGAGCCTCCATGTGTGTGTTGATAGCAGAGATCTTCTCCACAGATTCCTCCACACATGTCACTTCAGGTAGATTTTCAGATTCCTCCACCTGTGCTTGTGTCTCCTGAACAACATCAGCATCTTCTGCAGCTTTAGGAGTTTTCAGAAGCTCCATTTTTACATCTTCAAGAGGTTCAGCTTCCTTTTCTGGGGTCTCCATGATCCTCTTCACTCCAGTGAGACATTCCTGTTGCTCGGGTTTCTGTTTAGGAGTTTTCAGGAGTTTCCCTCTGAGATCTTCCAGAGGTTCAGACTTGTGTCTTGGGGTCTTCATGATCCTCTTCACTCCAGTGAGACATTCCTGTTGCTCAGGTTTATCAGATTCAGCTGCTGGTGTCTTTAGTTCTTTATCATCAGGAGTCACGGCAGCATCTCCTGCAGCTTTTGGTGTTTTCAGCAGCTCCACTTTTACATCTTCAAGAGGTTCAGCTTCCTTTTCTGGAGTCTCCATGATCCTCTTCACTCCAGTCAGACATTCCTGTTGCTCGAGCTTCTGTTTAGGAGTTTTCAGCAGTTTCCCTCTGAGATCTTCTACAGGTTCAGGCTTGTGTTTCGGGGTCTTCATGATCCTCTTCACTCCAGTGAGACATTCTCTTTGCTCAGGTTGTTCAGATTCTTCCAAGCGTGCTGGCGTCTTTGGTTCTTTCACATCAGCATCTTCAGGAGTTTTGAGAAGCTCAACTTGTCCATCTCCAAGAGCTTCAGCATCCTTCTGTGGGGTTTTCGCTGCAGTTAGACATTCTTCTTCCTCAGGTTTTTCAGATTCCTCCATGTTTGCTGGCATCTCCACAACCTCAACAGCGACATCAGCATCTCCTGCAGCTTTTGGAGTTTTCAGCAATTCCACTTTTACATCTTCAAGAGCTTCCTTTCCTGGGGTCTCCATGATCCTCTTCACTCCGGTGAGACATTCCTGTTGCTCCGGTTTCTGTTTAGGAGTTTTCAGGAGTTTCCCTCTGAGATCTTCCACAGGCTCCGACTTCAGTTTTGGGGTCTTCATGATCCTCTTCACTCCAGTCAGACATTCCTGTTGCTCAGGTTTCTGCTTTGGCGTTTTCAGCAGTTTCCCTCTGAGATCTTCCACAGGTTCAGCTTTTTGTTTCGGGGTCTTCATGATTCTTTTGACTCCTGTGAGAGACTCTGGTAGCTCCGGCTTCTGTTTGGGAGTTGTTGTCACATCGGTTTGATGCTGTTCTTCTGAATCCTCAGCCTCAAACTCCAAGGCAGGAGTTTCTGGAGATTCTTCATCTCCATTAAGCAGCCGTTGGACGGCCTCACTGTTGTATTTCCTTCCTTTAATTGTAGATGCAACGGTCAGCGGAGACACACTCATTTCACCTGTGAATAAAAGCCACTTTTTATTAGTTCATGCCGTATTTAATGTTTCTGGTTAACTAGAAATCCCAGTAACATCTGGTTTTACCTGATTCCTCTGGCGTCTTCAACACGGATGGTTCTACCACAGACGTCGACAGACGTCCCATCGGTGTCTTCATGTCACTGTTCTCACTGACGAATGATCTCCTCTTCCTTTCGTTTGCAGGCGTTTTGAACATTTCGGTAATTCCTGAAACCACAACAAGCAGGTACAGAATATATTACACATATATATTCATGCTGCCACTTTATTCTCATGCCTGCTTAAATCCAGGCTTTGCACAAGCCTATGCAACTTCTTACAGTCAGTAGCTCATTAGTTATTGTAGTTTATGTTAATTCTTCTACTTAGTGGTTTTATTGTTCACATCTCTCCTTTATTCATGTGTGCACATTATGGTGAAGCTTGTAATCTCATACTTGTATAATGACAATAAAGGCATTCTATTCTACAAGTCCAAAAAAGACCAAACAGAAATCAGACTGAGTTAAGTCATTGTGAATATGATGAACTACAGAAAACAGCAGGGAAAAGTCATTTTTGGGGAAGATTGTTCCTCAACAACGTGGAGATTTTTTCCTTTTTCTGGAAACATGTAAAACCTTGAAGAATGTATACTATACTATTTACATAGACAACCTTGGTCTCACCAACTTCAACACAATTTGGTTCCTGAGGTAAATAATCCAAGTTAAAAACACCCTGACAATGACACTGAGATTCTAGAAAGCAACTCCTGACAAGTTAAGACCTTTTCCATTTTTCTATTTACAAATTCATCAACTCTATGCTTTTAAGACCCCATAGGAACCCTAAGGAATCTTCCCATTTGTTTCTTTTCTCTCCAGTAAAGGTTTATTTAATTTACCCGTCAGGTCCTCGTCCATTTTCATGTTCTTCTTAGAGAGGACGGTGTTGGTGACGACTCTCGGTGCAGCACCGGTCGGCTGTTGAACTTTTAGTTTGTGGGCTCTGCCCACCACGATGGTAACAGGTGAATCTGCGTGGCCAGTACTCACATGGCTGATGGCTTTTCTTGCAGGAGTCTGAAAGATTTAGAAAAACACAAGTTTTTAATTAATTGGGCAAGATGATTCAAAGTGCTTTACACAAAACATTAAAATCATTGACAGATTAAAAGTTATATAGTTCACAAAGCATGGCCTTATCAGTTCACAAGATAATTTATATTACATTTTAAGCAGTTTAAGTAAACTGCTAATCAGGATTACCTGTGGTTTGCATGTAGTCGCCTTCTTGGTTATTTTTTTGACCGCTGGTTTAGCTGGAGCAGCTTTTTGGACTTTGGTTTGTCCAAATCTGACGATGTCTGCCCAGGAATTTGTGGCTGGAAGGAAAAAAAAAATACAGGCATTTTTATTAAGGCTGTGCAATTAATTGAATTTTGATCATGATTTGCACGTCAATCACCAAACTCATTGAGTTGAAGTGATTTTTCCTGCCTGTAAAGAGATAAATCAGGGTGCTGCAAACCTTTCAGAGATGCTCGTGAGATGCCGCTTCTTCTGACGATAGCTTTCACAGCACTCTTCCTCGACGTGCTCTTCATGCTCTTCCTCTTCAGGGGGATTTTAGGTGTTGCAGCGACTGAAGGCTCCTGGTTCATAACATCTTCTGCCACCGGTGATGGCGTGCTGATGCGGGACACGGAGAATCTTCCTTGCACCGTGGGGGTGTCCAGGACCCGACCCGGGGTTGTAGACCTGCTGGGTGTAGCAGGGGACTTTTTCCCGGGCGATTTCTTAGCTGGAGATGCAGCTTTGGGAGAAGGGGTCTTAGGTTTGGGTGTTTTCTTTCCAGGTGACTGAGCCTTGGGAGATGAAGCTTTGGATTTGGGGGAATTCTTTGCAGGAGTTGCAGCCTTGGGTGAAGGAGTCTTGGGTTTTGGGGTTTTCTTTGCAGGAGTTGCAGCCTTGGGTGAAGGAGTCCTGGGTTTCGGGGTTTTCTTTACAGGAGTTGCAGCTTTGGGTGAAGGGGTCCTGGGTTTCGGGGTTTTCTTTACAGGTGTTGCAGCCTTGGGTGAAGGAGTCCTGGGTTTCGGGGTTTTCTTTACAGGTGTTGCAGCCTTGGGTGAAGGAGTCCTGGGTTTCGGGGTTTTCTTTACAGGAGTTGGAGTCTTAGGAGAAGCAGCCTGGACACTTGACTCCTCAGGTGTTGGGGTGTATTCCTATGAGAAGCAAATTCCATTTTAGGACTGGGAATGTTGAATAACGTAAGTGAAGACAAGATGTTGCGTGAGATGTACGTGCATGTCCCTTTTTCTTTATCTTCTATAAGAAGCAGCGTGAAACTTACCCCCATGTTTGAAATGTTACTACAAAATGCAAAAATGTTGTATATGACCCCAAACACACCAGTAAACCAGCAGCAACCAACAAAATTAAAGTTCTGGTGTCCAACCCAACCCCTAGACCTGAATCCCATTAAAAACTTGTGGGCTGACATCAGAAATGCTGTTTCTGAGCCAAAACCAAGAAATTCAGATGAATTCTGAGGCTGAAATACCAAATTTAAGGTATTTGTCGACTCCATGCAACAATGATATGAAGCAGGTCTCAGAAACTGTGGTTTTACAACCAAATATGACTTTAGTTATTCACAGGAATGTTAAATCCTGAGGATTTTTTAGTTTATACAGTAAATATTTGAGTTTGTAAAGAAAAATGCAGACACTGCAATTTTTTTTTGAACAGCCTAATCATTTTCAGTAAAGTATTTTAAAGAATTCACACATTTGATTTAGGATATAAACAAAAAAATAAGAACTTAAACACACTGCTATTATATTGAACACTACTGTATAAACTGTAAGAAGTTATGTTAAGTAAGAAAGATGGAATTGTTTGTAATGTGTCAGCTTTAATAAAGTTTTTTTCTTGAGTCTCACCTTCAGCAAACCAATGACTGATGCTCGTCTGAGAAGTGAATGTTTGGTGCTGGGGAGACATAAACTCCTCCGTGGAGCGGCTCCTTTGCGTAACGGAGAGTCAGGAGGCAGCTTTTTGTCGAACAGCTCAGGACTCAGCTGAACTCCGAAGGAAACGCGCTTCTTCTTCATTTGGGATTTGGGCAAATCGGCTGGAATTTCTCCACTTTTGCGCTTCGTGGACAGCTCTTTCACTAAAGTGAATCCAAAGGGGAAATTTAATCTATTAAACATATCTTAAATGAACACTGTAAATCAGTTAATATCAGAATGTTCTTTACCTTTCTCAGCTTTCTCAGCGTTCCTCGGTGATGATCGAACAGGCTTCGCTGGCTCTGGTGTGGCCTCCTTGCTCCTCCTCCTCATCGGGGATTTGGGTGATTGAGGTTTCTGCTCAATCGCCTCGTTGCCAGCAGATTTCTGGGGAGTTGCACGTTGTTTCTTCTGTGGCGTAATCGCTTCAGACTTGGCCTGTTCTGCTTCAACTACAGATCCACCCATCTGTGCAGCGGGAACCTCAGGAGCCGGTTTCTTAGCAGACTTCGGGGTTCCATTAACGGTCTGAGTCTCCACAGCGGTAGCGTCCTCCGTCTTGGCAGGACCGCCAGGTTTTGGAGTGCAGAAGTTGGAAGAAGCCGTCTGAGATTTGCTGCCGGATGATTTCCGAGGGGTCTTGACATCCAGGGATTTTTTGATCATTTGATACAGGTCGTTAAACGGTGAAGCCGTCTTGCTCTGCGGCAGACTGTCGTCCTCCTTGGACTCCTGCACCAACGTGGTTTTCTCCATACCTCGCTGGATGTTGTCATGATTGGTTCCATCTTTCAGATGAGGGTCTATAAAAGATGTACACAAAAGGAGAAGATCAGATTTAAAAAAAAAGAAGAGCATCACTTTTATTTATGCACGTTTGTGAAGAACAAAATTCACCCATTTCAACAAAGCAAATCCAGTCAGAGAGTAGAAGAGGCTTTCAAACATAGCTTTGTAGACCAGGTGTGACGTCCTGCTGGTTTCATCAGGTGAAGGCGTGTCTACACCTGATTTAACTCAGGACACCTGGAGCACTCATGCTGCCTTCAGGTGGTGCAGGAAAGATGAGCTTTTCCACTTATGAAGTGGAGTGTTCAAGTGTTTTTGTTGCTACGTCATTATAATAAGGAAAAACACCGAAAGGTCAAAGTTCATCTCATCTTGTCAGATCATGGGTCATAAAAATCTTCCACTGAAAAGCTGGAAGATTTCCACAAATTTCAGAATAACCACAATCATAAAATCTCACCTGTGGACACTTCAGAGATCCTCTTTTCTCCTGGATCTCCTTGCAGGACCTAAAACATGAGACGACAAGTCATTTAATCCAAATCCAGGGCTCTGAATGCGATTAAAAAATGGCAAAATGACGAATAAATTACTTTGACGCTGTCGGGTTTGACTCCAGACAATCTCCTCTTCTTCGGTGTGGGCGCTGGAGGAGCCTCGAACCTGAAATTATGACAAAAAGGGGAGTAAGATCTCATATTTTATTAAAAACACTGACTCTGATCTAGTGTAGAACTTATATTTTGACCTAAAAGATCACATTTACTTCTGTTAAAAATAAAAGACGACTATGGGACTATGCATTTTCACTGTGTTTGGATTACAAGTCTCTGAAATACACAGTCATAGGACAGTATATAAAGAGCTAAAATCATCTTCCAAACATACAAGGTCCATTTACAGCTATGACACATAACATGCAATAATAAACATAAAGAAAATGATGTTTAAAGCTGGAGGAGAAAGTTTTCTCTTCCTCAGTAAACAACAACATTATTTTACCACTGAATTTACTCATATGTGTGTGTGTGTGTGTGTGTAGAGAGGTTAAGTCAGTTAATAATAATAAAAGAATAACCACAGGAACTTTTTCCAAGACGCACCTAAAAGAACGATCAATAATAGTGATCACATCTCCATGTTTCAACCGCTCAGACTGCTGTAAAGCTTCTCCATTGACACAGGTCGGATTCACTGAGCTCAGATTTGTCAATATAACCTAGAGGAGACAAAACAAACCAATCCCAGAGCATTAGACCAGTTTAAACTCTGCTGATATTCCATCCAGGTCAGGATTTCTCAGGTTAACATGTGCATTTTCAATATTTGTTGATTACCTCTTTGTTTTCATTGAAATCGATTCTGCAATGCTCCTTGGAAACGTGAGGAAGCTGAATACGAATATCACAGTTCTGGTTCCTGTAAAACCACAGAAGAAGAAACGTTAGTTATTGTTATTTAACAAAAGAATTTTAGCAGGTTTATGTGTAAGTGATGCTTGTTCATGACTAATAAATGAAATAATGGTTTAGTATACAGGTTATTTAGTTAAATTCAAGACATTTCATAGACAAACTGGCAAAGAAAAATCATTTTTTGACTTAAAATTTATTCATTTATATTTGTATTAAATGTGTAATACATCAAAATAAAAGCAGCAAACAGAAAGTCTATTAGTTGTATATTAGTGTGAGTGTTTGCTATTTAATTTTCAGTTAATAAATTTATAATATGTCCATCTAAAATAGGTTTTTAGTAAAACCTCATGGTGTAATTACATCCTGCACATATTTTAAGACCCAGATATCAGAATTCAAGACTTTTTCTAAGTCTTTTAACGTTATTATTGCCAAATTAAATACTTTTAAGACTATTTAAGACCCCAGAACCTTGAATTAAACTATTTTTTATTCCTCATAAATCATAATAGACAGTCATTCTAGCTCATTAAATAAAAATGTGACAGACTATCTGTAAACATTTCTAATTCTTTATTTTTAAAGATATTATTGGCACATTCATAAATTCAATAGTTTTAAGAACACACAGGAACCCTGTATATGATTATTAAAATCTTCCATAGTCCAAAAAATACAGAAAAACTCGTGGTTTGACAAGTTAAACTGATTATTTTGCAATAAACTATTTTTACTATTTATTTTCATAAAACATCATTTACACAGCCATTATAGTTCATTAAACATAGATAATGCATGTGACCAGCTAAACATTTCTAATTACTAACATATTAATTATGCAAGAAACAATTTGCAGACCTGAGTTTAAAATTTCTGACGTCACAAGTACATGGACGGCCTCCAAACCAATCACAGGGTTTTTTACAGTGGGGTTACACATCACAAACATGTGTATTTAACAGATAACAACGGATGTGATTAAGATTTCACTGGCTTGTCATCAAAAGAAGAGATTTGAATTAAAACACATGGTAAAAGCAGTTTATTTAGATTTAATTTGACGGATCTCACCTTCCAAACAAGCATGGTGCAGTAAGAGGAAACTCAGTCCCATCGCCTCCACTCCTCATCACCACCACTATTTTCCCATGCAGCGGCATTTTACTACGTTACCTAGAACGTTAGCGAACAAAAAATAGTTTGAATACTCTTAAATACAGTATCTTAACGTTAAAATAAGTGGCAGATAAACGTACAACAAGCTGGAAGTAAATGTACATGCGACGTGTAAATCCTAGTACCACGTTGTAACGTTAAATCGCGCTAAGTCTTACCTGAAACTTCCGTTTAAAGACACGTCGACTTCTGCGAATCCATATACTTTAACCGCGCTGTAGCGAAGGTGGATTTAATATATACTTTTTAATATAACGAGAATGTCATATTAAACTAAACTGATAAATCTACCCTACCGTAAACCGACGAGTGGCTAAAACACGTCGCTGCCCCGTCTTCCTCTAACGTATATCTCCAGAGTGAGGCTCTAGTATCACTCCGCGGAAGCACACAAATGCAGTAAAAATAGACGTATACCACATAAACTCACGTTTCACGGCTACGATATATATAAGCTAATCTGTTACTAAATTTAAAACAGTTGACATTGATTTTTCTGAAACAAATTTAGCTTTTACCGACGTAAACGGATCTATTTTGTTTACCTATGTGGCGGAAGAATCCCACTACAGTGACAGGATCTGTGGATTTAAAAATGTTTGAAATTCCGCGCGAAGGACTGTGATTGGCTGAGCCGTTACTGCTTCAGTAAGGGGCGGGGCCTAGTAGTTTTATTTATTTTATTATTAATATTCTACACGTTTTAAACAGTGCACAGATATTGTCAAACGGAATAAATATAATTCGGTTAAAATTACTTATATTATAATATACCGCTTTAAGTAGAAGGTCTTAAAATTAAAAAAAGTCGAAAATAAAAATAACGTCGTATTTTGGCGCGTTTCCGGTTCCTAGAGCAGAAAGTCTGACGTTTTATCGTAATGAGATTTTTTTTTATTAATAATTATAATTACGATAAGTATAATATTCGTATTTCAGGTTAATATTATGATAATTCTATAGTAATGTCTGTGTATTTTATCAAATAAATACGTGTAATAATAAGAAATTAATATTAAATACTAAAATTAAATTATAATAAATAATAATGGGTGGTGAGCTTCCTTGAAATCTCTCTCCAATTTAGTTTATTTTTCTTTTTTACTTTAATATTTTGATGTTTTTTTAGGTGACTATATTAAAAACAGCTGACATTTCCTCCCTTCAGCTTTAATCAATCATGAACACTGTGCATAATCAGTACAAATAGGCCAAAATGTTCCTACTTGAATTATTAAAGATTATTAAAAAATATATATTTTGATCCCCAGTTGTTTTATTGGCCCTGTTTACCCACTATTGTATTGTGTTTCCTGCATTTTAATTCCCCCTTTGGATTAATAAAGTAGCTAGAAAGCCACATCTGCTTCAGAATCAAGGTTTAACATTCATGGCTGTATAAATACACACACACACACACACACACACACACACACACACACTTTTGTCAGCTGTTTGATTGTGTCATTGGTCATATTGGTGTCTCCTAGCAGAAGTGCAGGATAAAGTAATAATAACATTTATAATGGCTGCAGTTCATTCATGCTTGATGTTTTATTATCTTGGCTCACAGAGACAGATAAATATCACAGAACCATCGTTAATATTATTGGTTGCACCTGTGTTTTTCCTGTCATGACGTGTCCAAATGCCTGCTGGGAAAAAAAGGTTTATAGCCACATGCTAACAACAAATAAATCTGTTGATAGACGGCTCACAGGGAAATAAATTATTCAGGTCTAATAACCTTTTGTGCACGAAATACTTGTTTTACTGCCAGTATGGGATTCTTCATGTGTTACTACACTGCTGTTAGCTGCCTCGTTTGGAAGTGATCCATTATATATCTAAAAATCTGAATATATATGAGTCTAGTGTCTCATCATCCATCAGAAAACACTGAGGCCACAGGAGAACCACCGCGTTGTTGTGTTTTAGAGCGTAAATGTGGCTTATTTTCAATAGGAAGTAGACTTTAAAAATATAAAAACCTGCTTGTGTTTACTTTAAATCTAGAATTTCATAAAAAGATAAAACCTTATTATGTTGTAAATGTTTTCTTGTGTTTGTTTAGAAGTTAAACACTGATGTGCAGCATGGAGACTGCAGTGAATCTGGGTGAATGACTCCCCGTGTCCTGCTTCAAGCCAAATTCTCCAATAAAAAGCCTCTAGTGCTCAAAAAAGAAATGGAGCTGTACATCAATACAATTTCCCATGTGCAGAACAAAAAAAACACATAAAAGCTTGAATTTTCTTTCTTTTCTGCAACTTTTTTCCACTTCTTTATTTATTTCTATCCGTCAAATGTCTTAACTTTTTCACAATCAATGCTTTTGACTATAGTTGTGACATCACAAATTCACTGAAGTCCTGATGACTCGTTTAAAGGCACATTTCTAATTAAAAAAGCAAGAACATCCCTGTAGCAGAGAAAGAAAAGGACACAAGTGAACAACACAAACACATGGAATAATTATTAAATGTTGTTTTTATTTTTATCTTTTTTTAATTTTTTAATTTTTTCAAAGTCGCTTGATAATCTTGACAAAATTGCAACGTATTCCATACTTCTCAAACTGACGGCGTGTCTGTTGCTATTCCAGATTAGCTGTGGAGGGAAAAGTTGTGCGCTGTTCTGGACACGTTAAATCCTTAAACCATCACCGCGGTCAAATAATGGCTGAAGTCTGGGCTTTTTTTAAGTTTTGGGGAAAATATTCTATTAGTGAATCATGTTAACAGTGAACTTGAGTGAAGTGAAGTGACTTTAGGTCAATTTCTGAACATTCTAGTGTGATTTTATTCAACTTTAAACTGTCCTTTCATTCCTTTTTCATCACTTTTCCAGCTCTTCTTCTTGTTTTTTAGTTTATTAAATCATCTCCAACGTCCAGTTTTGACGACTTTTTGAAACCTGAGATGTGGAAACTGTTTAATGGACTGAAGATCCTGGAACTTTCTTTATATTCGGCTGCAGATTTATTGAATTTATTGGCATGAACAGCAAGTTATTATTAAAACTTAACGTGTGATATTTAGACTAAATGACTATAAAACAGCATAAAGCCTTTATCACTCACCGGCAGAAATTAGATCTTATTATTGATTCTTAAAGTTGATAAAATGACAATTTATCCTGATGATTCAGCCAAAAACAACTCCAGCCATTATTTTAACAGGGTGATGATATGATGAAGCAGCTTTGACCGTACAAATAAAAAAAAAAAAGAACACATGAACGACTCGAGAGAGACTCCTATGTCATAACGTTGCAGGGTCAGGGGTCAGGGGTCAGCGTCTCTCTGCACAAGTCCTGCCTAAAAAAAGTGAGTGACTGAAGAAAAACTCGGGTGGTGGTGGTGGTGAGGGGGGGCTCAGTAGCAGAGGTGTGTGTGTGTGTGTGTGTGTGTGTGTGTGTGTGTGAGGAGGGTCGGGGAGTGCAGCACAGAACAAATACAAAAGAACAGGCCGAGCACACAAAAATGATTCCTTCCTGAGACATTGGCGTGTACAGTAATGATGGTCTAATATGAAGTGTGTGTGTGTGTGTGTGTGTGTGTGTGTGTGTGTGTGTGTGAAGGCGTTTTGGCGAGTCACAGGGTGCAAGGTTGCTCCGGATCCGGCATGAAAAATAAAAAATAAAAGTCACATATTTGTTTCTACCACAGAGGATCACAACCATCGAGTCTTTTTGTTTTTTTCTCCCGTCCACTAAATTCTTCCTGATGCGTTCGGAGGCTGCTGAGAATCACTGGTGTTTAATACAGTGTGTGTGTGTGTGTGTGTGTGTGTGTGTGTACACCACTCTTCACATTTTAACTCTCGTTTTCATGAAACTTCCTGCTGCTACATGGCCGAAAAAAAAAAAAGCTATGCCCCGAGTGGAGTGCTACGTTTTGTTATCTAGAAAAACATGTTTTAAAAGTGAAGGGAAAATCGTGAAAAGCCACATTCTGAACAGCCAGTGATTGGTTAAGGGTCTGTCCAGGATTTAGTAGGACACAAAAACATGATGAAAGGACTTCCTTCAGTAAAATGTGCTCAAAAAATGTCTTTTTTTCTCTTGAATCACAAACCTATGAACAAAAACACATAAAAGGTATTCTTAAAAAAAAAAAAAATCAGGTGAAGCCTAAAACTCTTCATAGTTTTAAAAGAAATGAATACAGCTTATATACACAAACTCAAAGGCTACTTAAAATACACCTTAATAATGAATCTTCATTAATTTGATTTCTTGAAAGGACCTGTGACCATATCATACAACCATGTTCATACAATCATGTTTTATCTCCATTCTCTTGGAAGCAAAAAAAAATAAAACTGAAAATAAAAGGAAAACAAATCCAACCTGGAATAGAAGGTGATATTCATCGCGACTTGTTTTCTGTGCACATTTCTGTGTGTGTGTGTGTGTGTGTGTGTGTGTGTGGACTTTAAGAGAGAAATCTCAACATCTTTTTGCTTTTTTTTTTGTTAATTATAATAATGTACAAATGTGATAAAACTGAAGCGTCTCTCTCTCTTTTTCTCTCAATACTCGATGGGTATGAAAAGATTCCAACAGTGAAGGAGTACAACAATTTCTAATCTCAGAAAAACACGTCCTCGTCCCGACGGGTCAGTCACAATAGTTCCTTAACTTTTCTATATATATATTTATATATCTTTTTGTACGAAATCTGTTTTTTTTTTTTTCGAAGCTGGAAAAAGAGAAAAGACCCAGAGTTTGTATTTTTTGAGGAGGAGGGGGGGTCTTGCATTCTGCAGAGTTCAACAACAACAAAAAAAAAAGTGTCTGGTGTTTGTCGGGTCAGTCTCGTATATATTTGTCCCCGTTAAGCCCCGCCCACTCTCGCTTCCAGCTGACAAACTGGTCTCCGTCGCTGAGGTTTGCATCAGTCTTCAGGAGAAAGATGGAGGGAGGAGGAGGAGGAGGAGTCATCAGCAGTGTTAACGGTGTGGTCTCTCAGAGTCCTCCTGACCTTTCCCCTCACGTCAGGACGGCGTTCCGGAAAGAAGGAGGCTGGCTCCGCCCCCCTCCTATTCCCTCCTTCCTTCCCTCCTCCTTCGGAACGCCGACGGGAGTAAAAAAAGGAGGCCCGTTGCTACGGCGACTGCGTGGCCGGACTGCTTTGGGCCGAGCTGGGCGACAGGCTGGGGCTGCAGCTGCCTGGGGGGGCGCCGCTGGTCCGGCCCCCCGCCGCCCCGCTCTCCAGACCCTCAGAGTTCTCCAGCATCTCCTGGATGAGGGGCGGCATGGAGCCGGGGATCTCCATCTTCAGGGTGATGACCCGCTCCGCTCCTGCAGGACAGGGACCAGGAGCGTTAGGATGGGATTTTATTTATTTAGGATCTTATTACTTAAGTAGAGTTGAGTCTATCTGACTTGTACTAATTCCTTTTAAAATTAAATTTGCAAAGAGGGAAAATAATCTACACAAAACATAAAAAAGACTTTATTAAATTAACTAGAAAAGTTAAAGACACTTTCCATAAATGAGTAGTAGAGTTGAGCACTTGTCGATCTAATTTGTGCAAATTTCTTTTTAAATAAAGTTTTTAAAAAAGTTAGCTTTCTCTTTTTTTCCATATTTCTGATCTTTGGATTATTATATTTACATTTTCTACTATTCATAAATACAGTTAAGCACTTGTCGATCTAATTTAAATAGATATAATAAAGTTATTATTATTATTATCATTTTTTAATTTAAATACTCCTCGTAAATATACTCGAGCACTTGTCTAATTTGTCTAAAATTGCTTTTAAAATAAAGTTTGTTAAAAAAAGAGACATAGAAATGTTAGCATTTTCTTGTAGTTATTTATTTTTCCCCTGTATTTCTTGGATTATTGTATATAATCTACACTTCCTACTGTTTCTAAGTGGAGATGATCAATTTATTAATCTAATTTTTACAAATTTCTTTGAAAATGCTTTTTCTAGTAGGTATTTGTTGTTTCCCCCCATTATTTCTGATTTTTGGATTATTTCATATGATTTTTATTTCCTGTTTCTAAGAATATTTGAGCACTTTATATCTAATTCATACACATTTATTCTAAAATAGAGAAAAAAAATCTCACAAATAAACTCTATTCATTTAAAGCATAAACCAGGGTTTGTTTAAACTGATCAATCAATTAATAGTCAGTGAGATATTTCAGATATTGATGCATATTTGTATAGAACTTTTTATACAACATCATCATGCACACGTATAAAAGTAGAGGATTTTTAATTAGTAAACACTCTAAAATAATAAAATTGACTAAACTGAGGTTTTTTTGGTTATTGAGACTATTTCTCATTGATCAATAATCAATAAACAGACACTTGACTGAAGCAGATTTGTCCACTAACATGTTAAGATGTTAAAAACTACAAAAATATAAAATATCCCTTTAAGTGATTATTGATAATCTATAGCTTCTTGATTTTACTCTCACATTGCACCAGATATTTGAGATTTTCCTAGTTTTTCGGCCTCTAACCCCCAGAAAGGCCAGATCTTTCGCTGAATAACTCCTCTCTATCACTGTGCTGGTTGGTTTCAGACCTTTAGCGCTGATGCTCCTCAGATCAGTGATCTTCATCAGCATCTTGGGGAACATGTGTGGTTTGTGGGGCCTCCTCTTCCTCACGTAGATCTTCAGAGCCTCCAGTAGAGGCTCCTGCAGGACGTCCACTTTATCCGCTTCTTCCAAGTCCTGACGATCTGTTAAGACATAAAAAAATAAAATAAAAACCACAGAACAGAAGCAGCTGGTCAACTCTGCTGCTGTCGTTACCACAGACGGCCACTAGAGGCTGCTGTAGGGCTGATCCGGCTGTAGACAGGTGGACACTCACATTCCAGGACAGAAAACAGCTAAAAGATCGTAATAAAGTGGAATAACTACACTAGAGGGCAGTTTTTAGAATGTTACATCAGCATAGAAAGTGTTTTCTGGAGCCATCGTACCTCCACACAACAAACAGATGGCGCTGAGCAGCCCCGTCTCGGCGTCGTCCATCTCCAGGGGGAGGAGCTGGTTGGCGAAGGCGAACACCAGGTCCGTGAGGGGGCCGAAGCCGGCGTTGTGCATCTGGGTTCGGTTTAACGTGAGTCCGTCTGAGAAGGTCATGGTGTCCTGTTCTGGGGTGTAGCGGGTACAGATCCGCAGGATCTGGACAGGACAGGAGGGTTCAGGTGTTTAACGCTGAAATAGTCTTTAATATGGATCCAAACGTGTTTCTGCACTAATAATAAGTCTGGGGTATTGTTTCATGTTCTCATGTAAATAACAATATCCCTAAGTTATTGTGAGTAGTGAGGCTGAGGAAGGATCTATCATTTTAAATCAGTTTCACTGCAAGTTCTGACACAAACGTCTGCTTTGGTATAAAGTATTTCAGGATCATAGGAATAAATTCATTCAAAGATCAGCGTTTGTTTTAAAATGTCCAACACTAAAACCTCTAAAGCTCTGAATGTTTCACATGTAGATAAACATCCATATAAAATCAGTAGAACTCGTTATGAGGAAGGCCTAATTGTGAAAAATGCTGATTAACAGAAATTAAAATCAGCCAATCAGAGGAGAGGCTCGTTAATATTAATGAGACAGGCCTGTTCTTGTAGAAATGCAGACAGAAAACTACACTAGAGATGATTTTTGGTATTTAAAACTACAAATATATCTTATTAGCGGTGATAAGAGACTCAGTCGCCATAGCAACGGGCCCCTTTTTTCCTCTAAAATCTTGTTATAGATAAATAAATTGAATTTTTTGACTTGATTCCTGTTTAATCGGATTCTTTGACCTTAATAATGTTCAGTTACACCAACTGTGTTATTATAGTTCGAACAGAAGAAGTAAAGTGAGTTGTTTTCAGCTCCTCACCAGGATGTCCAGACATGCAGCTTTTAACAGAGTGATCTGGTCAGCGATGGTGAGCGTGGTGAAGCCGGGCAGCTGCTTAGCGAACTCCACCGTCTTTATGATGCATTTAGTGGACAGTTCACTGAACTTATCCCACAGGTCGACGTCCAGCGACACGCGTCGTTCTGAGCTGTTAGTCTGAAACACACACATGGAAAATACTGTTCGAATTAAAAGGGACAGAGGTTTGTTGCTGCTGCTACTGATGCTAAAGGCTCATTTTGGGCGAGTTTAGAAAGTGAAAAACGTGTTAAATTTCAGTTTTAAAGGCATTTATCACGTCAAATGTTGTAACCCAGAGGTGCTAGACTTAATTTAATGAACTACATGATTGATATTTACCTGATTAATTAAAGAACAAGAAGAACAGTTATTCAATTATTCCATATTCAGTCACTGATCATTATTTAGTGTTATAATCAGCAGGTGAAGTTATCTCCTGCCTTATAAACCATTTATAAATCCCCCCTGGTGTAGAATATATATATTTTCCTTTTAAACCCCTTTTAAAGGGAGGTAACGTATGTGGCAGCAGCTTTTCATGCTTACACCACGTGACATCTCTATCCTCTCCTACTCACCGTAGTGTATTTTCCCAGCTGGCAGAGGGAGGGGAACGTCTCCTGATGAGCTTTACGGACCCTGTCGATCATCTGTTCTGTGTCTGGACTCAGGACGTAGCTCTCTGTGCATTCCTGCTTCTTCTCCTCCTTCTTCTTCTTGTTCCGGTCGTTCCTCACTGCTGCAGAGACCAAAGGGACAAGGACAAGGCGTTCAGTTCTACGGCCGACTACTTTTAAATAGAGCAGATACTGATACCTGTGATTTGTTTTTCTTCATGATATGAATTATTCATATTAATACCAGTGAGTGTGCAGCTACGGTGGAACACTGAGCGGTGGTACGTCATTGTTTCAGAGGGGAACTGTTTTAACGTTGCACCAAACAGCAGGGATGTATTACAGACCTGGATATGGTGCAGATTTTCTCATTTGACCCCCAAAAAAAACATTTTTCCCATTGACATCAATAATAAAAGAGACTTGACAGGACCCCACCATGACATTACTGATTGTTGTATGCTAGATTTTTAATTTATTGAGTTTTTATTTTTATTCATTAAAAAAAAACTATTAAAAAATATGTTTTCTATTGCCAGTGTGATGATGTGTAGTGTTGTGACTAGGGAGCAAAGATATATATATATATATATATATATATATATATATATAAAGAATAAATTTATTTAAATAAATATATATATATTTAAATCAATTTATTCTTTTATTACATTTATTTTGTTAAATTATTTTTTTATTTTATTTATTATTATTATTTATTTATTTATTTTATTTATTATTTTTTATTATTTTATTTATTATTTTTTTGAATACATGATTTTTTTGTAATTAATTAATTTATCTCTGAACATTTTTTAATGTAGTAAAGTAAATTAAACAACTTTTAAATTGTACCTTGATACTTTAAATATCTTATATAAAGCACTTTGAATTAGCTAGTTGTTAAAATGTTATATATAAATATACTTGTCTTGCCTTATGAGTGGATTTTAATTAAAATAAATAATTCCTGGAACCACCTCAAGGACCCCTGGAGTTCCCACTGGTCTAAATTATTAGAAATTTAAGCATAAAAATGGATTAAAATATTACGATATAAATATTTGGTCTTGTTATAAATAGAGCTGATGCTGTCTCTCAGCAGTGAAAAGTGAAACATAGATGGTGGCTGCTGTTTATTTCTGCACAGATTGCTTGAAAATCCATTGTGACAAGCACACAGCCTGGATATTATAGATAAAACACACACAGATATATTTATATAGAAATATATGTGGTATTAGTAACACCTGACACCAGCTCAGAGGCAGCAGAGGATGCTGTTTCTGCAGCAAACACAAGATGCTAGAAGATAAATGTGGTTGGACGGCTCCATCCAACACAAAGCTATGATAATCGGGAGTGGAAGTGTAAAAAAAACAACAAAAAAACACCTTGAAGTAATCCAATGTCCTTTCCCTCTGGGCGATCCAGGCTGACAATATCACGCTCACCCCCCAAATGACAAAAAAAAAAAACCAGCAGCACACCAGGCGGGTGTTTAGCATTGGAATCCCATTACAGACGCCATCCATTTCTCCCAGCCACTCCACACCAGGGTTGTGTATGCATGTATGTGTGTTGTATTGATGGTGGGGGGTGGGGGTGGTTGATAAATAGAGGCGGGGGATGGAGCCATCCATAAGGCTGACAAATCGCCACAGCTTTCATTAGGGGGTCCCGGCTAATCTAATAACATAATATGACAAATATCCTGCCTCTAATGGTTTTAAAAGAGCTCTGTTGCTGAGCCTGTTCCCGAAAAATAAATAAAAAACCTTCCAGCTTCTCTCTCGCTTCCTTTTCTGTCTCCATCAGCTGAACCCACCCCCCAGCTGACCCAGGACCACATTCTCCTTGTTTTTAATCCTAACCTTGACCATTAGAGTCAGAGAACACCGAGGGCTGATGGGTGGCAGAGGGGTCTGGCCCAGGGCCAGGGAGGGGACTACTGCTGCTAATGCTAATGCTAATGCTAACACCGCTGCTGCTCATTCATCAGCCCGGACAGGCCTCCCCGCCTGGGAGAACATGAAGGGGAGGGGGAAGGAGGGGCTGGAGGGTCTGATGCTGCAGTCTGTTATCACTAAGCACCGCCAGCGTCCGCCAGGGAGGAGGACGACCCGGGAGGAGCAGCTGTATGTGGTTTATTGGTGCTGGAATGGTGGAGGATGCAGTGTCTTATAGTAGTTTTTAATTGTAATTGAAGATTTTAAAGTTGAATCAGTCGAGGAAACGTCCCAGATGTGTCCAGAGTCCTGGTTGTTGGACAAAAACAATATTCAAAGTGATCCAGAAACCAGGATTTCTTCCGTATCTTGACCAAAATTGAATCGTCTGTTCATGGCACCGTTCCCAACATTCGCTGAAAGATTGATGAAAATCTGCTTAGAACTTTTTGAGTTATCTTACTAACAAATATAAAAACACAGGCGAAAATATAAACGATAATTAGGGCCTTTAAAGTTAAATTAATGGAACATGATGAGAAAACATCACACGTGTCCAGAATCCTAAAAAAATAGTGTTTTACTGCAGAATAAAATGTGTTTTAACTGAGGTTTTCTCATATCAAATGTGCATAAAACCCTGCATCTGCATCTAAATTATAATTTTTATATTCTTCTAACCCCAACCCCTACTGAGAGAAGGAGACTTCCTGTCTCTGTACAGTCACTAAAACACATGTGCAGTGATTTGTGATCATATTAAACAGAATATCATAAAGGTTCAGCTTTATCTTCTACCTTTAAGAGCCAATCTTTGGCTTTCGAGCGGCAGCTTTTGCATCAACCTTCGGCCTTTTGAGGCCTGGTTGTATAAAACCCGCCAGGAAGCGGCTGAACATATCTGGTCCGGCGCTGCTGCTTCTGGCACCGATTCTGGGAACCCGTGTTCCGTCTGCCGCGAGGGGACCTGGGGGGTGGTGGTGGTGGATGGGGGGGGGGGGGGGTGGATGGGGGTGGCTGCATACGACGCTAGTACATGTCCAATTAATTCACAAATAAAAGCGGGGCATCCCCAGCGCCCGGACATTACCCGCGCTGACAAATTGGCAGCGCGATCATAAGCCGCACAACACAATTTAATGGAGTCATTAAAGAACTATTAGGCCTGACTGGCGATCTGTCATGGCGAATTGCCACATGCAATAACTTGGGGGAGGCGGGTTAAGGGGGGAGGAGGAGGGGGAGGAGGGGGAGGAGGGGGGTGCACAAATGTAGGAAACACTGCTTCGCTTTTTGTTGTTTTTTAATATCGTGCATGAAAACAAATGTGCATCTTGCACGCGAGTCAACTCCCAGCGACGTAGAATGGTAATGTTCCAGATTATATTAGGGGAATGTGGATGCTAATGAGGGAACTTGCATCCTGGATTGTTTGCGGTTACATGTTCATTGCATAAAAATGATTTATAAGTGTACAGAAAACACACAAACACACACACACACACACACACAGCCATCACTCAATCATTTGTTCTCATAGTGGATTTTCAGCTGCAGCGTGCAGTTAATAGACAATTTCTGTTAGTGCCTCTCAGTGTGTGTGTGTGTGTGTGTGTGTGTGTGTGTGTGTATACAAGACAGAGAGAGGTGGGCAGACAGGGATAATTCGTGTGAGGAAAATTAAAGCGCTGGCAGCTCGTCCATCACACAGATTAAATTCAATGGAAAGATAAAAATGTCAATGTTCCCCCTGCTCCTGCTGCTGCAGCGAGAGCCACCGACGACAGTGATGAAACTTTCTCTCTCTCTCTGTGTCCTCCAGCCTCGCTCGCCCCCCCTCCTTACACTCTCACACACACACACACACTCTCAACTCAAAATTCTCATTCTCACTCACACTGGGGTTCAATACTCTCTCCTCTCCTGCAGCCTTCATCCTTCTCCACTATCTCTCCTCCCCGGCTGATGTTATCCTCCCCCTCATCGCGCCGTTCTCCATCATTCTCCGCTTCATCTTATTTTACTTTTATTACTTTTTTTCTATCGCTGAATAACACCTTCCTCGAAGGAACACGCGGGTGATTTGTGAGCCAGACAAAAAAAAAAAAGAGGAGGAGGAGGCTCTGAGGGATGGTGGCTGGTCTAAACTAAAGCAACGTAAACGGGGAAATGAAAAGAGTCGAAACGGTAACTTTTACTGCCTCATATCCTGATAGAAAAGGTCGTTTAAGGTTGGCAGGAATTTAAAAAGCTGGAAACTTTGGGAATTAATGTGAATAAATCTAAAATGTGCAAAGTTGAATGTTGGCTTTTAATAGGAAACTTGGGGGAAAACGTATTGTAGCATAATCCTGGTTAAAACCAGCAGATTTAAACAGATACTTCAACATGTTTTTACAGTTAGGTGTAAAAAGGGGGCTTTTATTTTGAAGGACATAATTGATGTGGTCACATGACCAGGATTTCCTGTTTGCTCATGGATGTTTGACATGTGAGCATCATTCTCTCACAGCAAAATGTTGTGTTTTATTCAGAATATTCCTAATAAGATTAAAAGGTTTGTTGCCGTAGGCAACAATATGTAAATGTGATGTAACCGTAAAAACTTGGTACCAGTTTTATATTATAGGAGGATTATATATTTTTAAATTCATCATCCTTTTTCAGTTATTCTATCTGACATGTGAGCATCATTGTCATTTTTTATTCAGAATTCTGGACTTCTAGACTATCTAGATTAGGTAAACTTTATTAATTATTATTATTTTTTTACATTTAATTCACTTTTGATGTTATTTATTTCTAATATGCTAAAAATAATCCTTTTCATATATCAACAATATGCAAATATGATAAATTCCTTCTGTATACAACCTAATGGAGACCAGTGACTTACATAGCATGAAACTAGAGACTATGTTTATGACTTTTACTTACATGTTTTTTTAAATATCTATTATTTAGGCCATTTTAAGTTATAGGTTGCAGGTCTAAGTCATATTTTATACATTAAAGAGTAAACTTCTGGAAGTTTCTGGAAATCTACTGGGAATTTTACACCTCTTTTGCAAAAGGCGTTTGTATTGTAACCCTCAGCTCCTCCTCCTCCTCCTCCTCCTCCTCCTCCTCCTGTCTTGCTTGGCATCACCACCTGGCATCAGGCCTGGTCCTGTCGTCTGGATCAGTCGACAGACACAAGGTCACCCAGACGTCCCCCGGTGCCGGTGGGGGGTCCATCCTTCTGTGACAGTGACTTTCTGCTGTTTTAACTGGAGCTGTCCGACCACATTTCTGTTAAAGACGGTTTTATTCATGCCGGTCCCCCGGTTTTTTTTGTGCATAATTCGGACGGGGGCTGCACGTCGGGAATTATGCACGAGCATAATGTGCTACGAGTGTCCCTGCGTCTCCGGGCGAAGAAAGAGGAGGAGGAGGAAGCGGCTCCCTGCTGTCCACAGATGGCCAGCTTCTCCTCCCTCGCCGGCCCCGGACCGGCTCCACCCGCCAAAGTCACTGCAGAGGACACAAGCCGAGACAATCTGCACAAAAAGCACCACCATCCCAAACCAAAAGACCAAACCGACGGCTCCAAACCCAGAGATAAACATGAGAAAGAACAGGGAGGACTCAAACGTCCGCACCTGGCGGCCATCTTGCTACAGGGGAACAGGTTGAACTGATGTGTTGAAAGTAAAGGGGAAGGTGAAGAAACTTGATAGAGTTACACCATATTTATTCTGTTATTTAAAAATAAATAAGAAACCAGACCCAGAATTTGGTGCATGCACACACACATATAAGGAGATTTAAGTTAAACTGTAAATCACTTGGGACAATAACACAAATCTGCATTTTCCATGTATATTTAAGATTAATAATGACCGTTTCTGATCATTTTATGTTGGAATTATGTGATAAAATATCATTATTTAGGTCCTATAAATCATTAAACATCTGCTGTGCACTCTCTATATAAAACTACATCTCTGATGTTTAGAACAAACCAAACCGTTCTGGTCATTTACATCAACACGCACCATTAAAATACATTGTTATGAGTGAGGGAGCTCCCTGTAGTAAGATGGCTGCCGGTGCAGGACGCTCAGCTCCATTGATTATGTATATTTATATCAAAATCTATCTGATAACAAGTTTTCCAGCCTCCATTCAATTCAGAAACATCCCTCTCTCATGCAGTGCAGCTTCTTCACCACTAGATGTCTCTCTAACTCCAGTTTATCCACCTGTATCTGTGTGTGAGCCTCTCTCTGTGTGTAAAAGAGCTGGCTGCTGTAACCATGATTAATGGCCCCATTCAAAAGGTAAGGAGCTCAGAGGATAACTTCTTTTACTGTAAGCCACAGCTCTGAGGCGCTGGGGTCGCTGGCTGCTCCGGCTGCAGCAGGTAAATAGGAGGCAGGAGGTGTTGAAACAGGTGGGAGTCACGCTTTCTGTCCACATGCACTTATTAATAATGTCCTGTTACTAAATATTTAACTCTACTTATGGAGGAGACACACACGGAGAAAATGATAGTGTTAAGAAGGAGGGAAAAAAAAACCCTGCTGGCCTTTGGATTCACTTGTGCTCACACCTCAACCAATTACTTTATCAAGTCTGGCTGCCAGCACGCATGTGTTTGTGCACACGCGTGTGTGTGTGTGTGTGTGTGTTCACACAGCCCCCGGGGGGCTGGATGATGGCAGCAGACGCCTGCTCTTTCACTCTCGGCAGGTGAGAACGTATTCATCACGGAGGGCTGCCAGGCCTGGAGACACCATGACTGTTGCTGCCAGTCTGCATCATGGCTGCCCTTTGTCTGGCTGCACACACACACACACACACACTCCTCAAATTACACACACACTCATATATACGAGGGGTGGGACATCAACGTGTTAATTAGGATTAATTAATTACAAAGAATATAACACGTTTTTATCAGTTATACTGATGCAAAATAATGAAAATTAAATATTAAAAGTCAATTTCTGTTAAAAAAAATGACCTGATTGCATCATAACACATGCTGTGACCTTAGAACTGAGTTTATGCTGCTGAAATTAAGATAATTTGAAGGATAATAAAGAAATTTAAAGTGTTGCAAGAGCAAAAATCAGAGTAATGTAAAAAAATAAGTAGGTTATATTAAACAAATCAAATATAGAAATGTTATTATTAGTTGTAAATGTATTTATTGCATTTTATTCTATGTGAGGTTAATATTTACTTTCATTTTATCGTGACAAACACGAACTTATGGGTAAATACATGGAGGGAAAAGCCAGAAATAAAAAAAAGGTTAAATTCACATTAAGTGTTTATATTTGGAGGGAATGAGTGGATGTTTCAGCATGTTGATGAAAAGGAAAACGCAGCTTTTGATGTTATGGTGCATTAAATGATAGAAATGATGCCTGTTCTGAGTTTGTCTAAAGAAAAAATGGAAAAATTAATGTTGAGTTTGGTTAAAAAAGGCAGAAATGATGTATTTTGATGGGACAGTGATGAGCTGATGCTTCTCCTGTTCCATTTATCCTACTGTAAAACTGAAATTATATATAAGCAAGTCTTAAATTAACAAAAAAGATGAAGAAGAAACAGAAACTGAAGCAAATAGAGTTTAAAACAAAGCCGCTGTCATGGATACCATCTCACTGTTTTATGACATAATCTCAATACAATAATAAATGGAAATGGGCATTGATTTGACAAAAAAACGTCTCTAAAATCTCTGGAAACCCACGTCTGAGTCTGAACTCCAGGTTTTTAAAAAGGTAGAATAACGAGGAGTTTAATTATGATGTAATCTGGTTAAATTTAACCAGAGTGACTAAAATATATCTGCATGTCTGTATTTATTATATCACTGGACACATCAACAATCCTCCTGAATGGAGCTGCAACAGATCAGAGTACGTTCATAATTATAATAAACTCAGCCATTCACACTTATGAGTCACTACCAAGGCTGAAGTGTGTGTGTGTGTGTGTGTGTGTGTGTGTGTGTGTGTGTCACTCTTATGTAGTGATGGCAGTGGAACTAAATGTGAACAAACGCTGCAGCTTCAGACTTCCTGCAGTGGTGTCACACTGGGATTAAACCGCTATGATGAGATATGAGCTCTGGCCTCAGCAGAACCTCCTCCTCCTCCTCCTCCTCCTCCTCCTCCTCCTCCTGCTCCTCCTCCTCTTCCTTCTCCTCCTCCTCCTGCTCCTCCTGCTCCTCCTGTGGGAGCAGCAAGGCTTTCTGGGTAACATTCATACTCACACTCCTTGGACATCCCCACTTCCAGGCACTTCTGCAGCCGACAGTACTGGCAGCGGTTGCGTGTGACTTTGTTGATGATGCAGTTCTTCTCCCGGTGACAGGTGTACACCATGTTCTTCTGGATGCTTCTCCGAAAGAAGCCCTGAGAAGAAAAAAAGACACGTAGATGAAGAGATGAGGAGCGATGAGGAGCGATGAGGAGCGATGAGCAGCGATGAGCAGCGATGAGCAGCGTGGGCGGTTGTAGCTGCTGAAGGATTGTGGGACATATTAAGTCCAGTCTTAGTAAAAAACAGAAACCGAGCACAAAGCAAACAGTTGTGGTGTTTGTCTGGCTGCTGGTAATCTATTACTGTTATATAAGGTTTTTATATAAGCATTTTATGATGTGCTACATCCTCATGTCCTGCCAGCGTTTAAACAGTTTCCTCAAGAAAAAACATAGTCCATTAAAACCACAAACAGCCATATATAACCACAGTTAAAAGGCAATTAACTAATTAACCCTTAACGGGTTTAACCTGCTGTAATCTGGACTGAGACTATTAGTCAGGGACACGTCTCCTTATTTAGAGGAGGGTCAACACAAATAAATCATTTTAAATATTAAAGAAATCTTCAATAAACGTACAACAGAATCGCTGCTAAATATAAAACAATGTGTTTCTTAATTGATGCAAAGTTATGACCCCCCCCCCCCTTTATTCCTCAAAGTGGTTTGGTCCAGATGCTGTTTTCCCAGTGGGCGGGGCTAGTGGCTAACGGCTAGCAGCTAGCTAAACGGAGAAACCGATCAAACTAACATGTAGAAGCCAGTTTTTGTCAAAAATCTTTATCGTTAACGAGCTCTAACGATGTGGATTTTACTAGTTTCTCCCTCCTTGATTCATAAACGTTGCTTTAACTACTATTATTACTTTAATACCATTGTTTAAAACGTTTAAATACGCCGAGGGCTCAGACCTGTAAGTCAGAAGATGTCATGTCTGTAATGTACTGTTTATTGTCCCCCTCCCATTAATAAAACGGGATTTTCGCCCCTGGTGACGCTCACTGGAGACGTTTGCTGCGTAAAAATCACTCTGGTAAAAAGGCTTTTGGGCCAAGAGGTTATGGGATGTCACATAACTCGGCCTAGTTTACAAAGCCAGAAATAAGAATTCCAGATCCAGGCCAAGTGAATATTATTAGAGGAAGAAAAGGAAAGAAAGAGAGAGAGAAAGGCTGCAAGTGTAAGAATTCCTCTTTTCTTGCATTTCAAGAGATGCATAAAAAGCTAACGTGGATTCATATTTCTTTGCATTTTGCTTTTTCAATCAGACTGGATGTGTTTTAACACATGAGGAGGTGGAGGAGAAGGTTTCATTGCACAGAAGCAGCAATAGAAGACTCGTATCTGTCCCCGGCACCGGAACAGTCACCATTTAGATTTTCCACCTACGATCCTGCAGCTCTGACTCTGCCAGAACGAGAAGGAAAAACTGACTGAGTCATAAAAGTGGAAACCTTTTGTCTGAGAACGTCTCCGGTGCTGGATGATCTATGTTCATCTGAGGTGATATCGCTGTAAAAACTGTGTCAAACGCGTTTCCAACAGTGACAAACGGGAGTTAAAAAGCCACGAATCAGAACCTTTTATTCTCCTTTGACCCATTTAAAACCAGATTTTTATCATGCATATAATAATATCAGGAGTCACTAATAGTCAGACATATTCTTTCCCACTTTTTACTCTTTTCTTTGCAGAAAATAGCTTTTTAACTCTCTATTACGTGAACTATTACTTTAATTATTACTAAAAATGGCCTAAATAATAAATATATTTAAAAAAGAAAAGCTTATTCTACATAAGTGAATATTTTCTATATTATTTACAAATATTTTAGCATATTAGAATAAAAAATTAAAATAATAATAATAATAAATAGTAATTTATATTATTATTTCTAAATATAATCTGTTTTAGCATATTAGAATAAAAAACTTAAAATAAATAAATAATAATAATATGAAATTAATAATAATAATAGTAATAAATAATAGTAATTTATATTATTATTATTTCCAAATATAATCTGTTTTAGTATATTAGAAAAAACTTCACATCAAAAGTGAATTCAATGTAAAAAAAAAATAAATAATAAAAAAATAATAATATTGAGTTATTTTTTATTATTATTATTTTGCAAATATAATCAGTTTCAGCATATTAGAAAAAAATAATAAATAAAAATAATAAAAATAAATAAATAATTATAATTGAAAATTCAATACAAATTCAAAATTTTAAAATAAAAATTCTAAATAAATGTCAAATGTCCATGAGGTCATGTGACCCCATCCTTCAAAATAAAAGCCCCCTATTCACACCTAACTGTAAAATGATTTTATATCACGGTTTTTCAGAAAAGTGAAGATAAATCTGCTCATAAACAAAAATCTATTTATCCCATGTACAAAATCCTTTTTTATTCTAGAAATGATTAAATAAATCTGAATAATCTAAATAAAATGACTCTTTGTGGGAGAGTTTTCTGTATGAGTAACATTTGGTTTTATTTATAACAGCTATAAAATGACAGTTATTGACTTTAAGGCTCCGATGCTTCAACGGGTTAAAGACGACGTAAAAAACCTCCATAAAATCAATGTTGACCTGGACGTCTGCAGCAGCCGCCGTGTCACCGGGATAAAAGGAGGTTAATAGGAATCAGCCACAGCTGAGTGGGTGTTCAGTCCTCCAGGAAACTGATGTGATGCAGGTCAGAGTCGTATCGATGGCTGATGTTAGGGAGGGAGGGAGGGTGGGCGGGGCTAGTTGGGGGGTAGCAGGAAGCCCCTCCCCCCTCCCTCCCCGTCCCATGCTGAGGGATTAGCGCTGCTAGCCGACAGATGGCCCGTGGACCCGAGCCCGAGATTCGTCCTTCCCGGATCACCGGCCGCTCCTCGCCATCCCCGCACCGCCACGGAGAGGCGGCGGCGCCGGGTTGATACGACAATGACTGTCCTGGAGCCGTTTGATGGGTTTAAACTTTGACTGGGTAGGGTCACCTCATCTGACCTTTGACCTCACTTTGTTAAACGATTTTAAGGAAAAAATTGTGATTATAAAAGATGAAAAACATCATCCAATCTCTGCAAAAACAAATGTGAACAGGTGAAAATAGATGGTTTTTAGTAGAATTAGCTATCATTTTATTTTTATTTAATATTTTTCTCTGTATTGTAACTATTTGTTATTATTTTTTGTAATTTTTGATTGTTCTTGTTTTCTTATTGTTACACTTTTGACTTTAATCAACTGTCTTTTATTATATTTTGATGCTTTTAATGTTTTATATAAAACATTAAATAACCTTATTGAAATGTTCCATACAAATAAACTAGTTTATTCCATTAACGAGTCATTTCGCTTAATTTAAGTTTTTATTTTCCTGATTTGGGCCAATTTGGCCTCGTTTTAAGAAAACAACACATAGAATGCACTGAAATAATAAAAAACTTGAATTAAGACAAATTATTACCAGTTTTGCAGCGATTTAAACAATAAATCAGACATTTTATCTACTTTAAATGTCTATTAACAGACTGTTAGTGGACAAATCTGCTTCTATTTATTTAGATTTATCGATTTAAAATGATTTTAGGAAAAAATCGAGCTGTGATTTTGATTTCAGTGAAGGTCAAGGAGGGAAATAGTTAATAAAACAGCAGCTTTTTAACAGTAAAAACTTCCTGTTTCCATCCTGCTTCTCCTTCCTCTAACAGACCTGAGGGTTTTCAGTTGCTGAGTCGTCGTCTGTGGAGTTCACGTCTTTTCCTCTTTGATCCGACGGTGGCCTGACCCTGACCCCGGGGTCATCGAGGGATTGACCTTTTACCTCCTGACACCATGAGGCTCAGGTGCCCTCCAGAGCTGCTTTCTGATTGGCTGCCGCCGGCTCAATGGTCCCTGCCCATCCCCCCCAGTCTTCTCCTTATTTACCAGCCATTGCTGCATGTGGCTTCAAGCAGATATTTATGGATAAATGATTTTAATGAAAGTGTCATTTTCCCTCAAATCAACATTTACAAGCACCATCCCATCACTGCAAAAACTAAACTCTTAACAGGTGAAAATATCTTGTTTTTAGTCCAATATTGAGTAGAATTATCTGATAATTTCACTTATTTCAAGTTTTTTTTCTTGATTTTAGAAGAAAATGTTAGTAAGACCCAAATCAGGAATGAAAACATTGAAATAAGTTAAATTATCTGTGGAATAAGATGATTATACTCAATATTGGACTAATTGTACCAAAAAATATGTCTATTTTCACCTGTTAGGATTTCAGTTTTATAGAATAGTAGTAGAATTACCTGATTCCACTGGCAGATAATCTGTCTAGTTTGATAAAACAAGACATTTTCAAGAAATAAGCTCAATTATCTGCCAGTGGAATGAGATAAATCTACTTAATATTGGAATAATTGGACCAAAAACAAGATATTTTCACCTGTTCAGTTTTTGCAGTGAGCTACTCGACAATAAATCTCATTTTTATCTGTTCTAAATTAACCTTAAAGTGATATTTCCTTTTTATTTGAACTCTCTTAACATGTTAGTGGACAAATCTGCTTTATCTTTATCTTATTTTAGTCAATTTTACATTTTTCTTTCAAGGAAATGTTATAGAAATTGAACTAAATCAGGACAAATAACTTGAAATAAGCTTGGAATGTATTATTAAGTTACAGGCCGAGTTATAATTGATTTCTTTGGGTTAATAAAACACATTAATCCAGTATCTTACAGGAGGAAACTCTTTATTAAGCAGAGGAATCCTCTCTTAACGTGACTTTTACAGATTCAAAGTGTTTCCCAGCCGCCTGCTGCCATCTGCACGTGTGTGTCCTCCTATTACTTAAGCAGCTACACACTTCTCCTTTTTATTTATTTATTTTTTGGGGGGAAATCAGCTCATTCCCTGCCGCTGCAGCAGAAACAGGAGCAGAGATCTCCCGCTGAGCGCTGCCATGCCTCCAAGACAGAAACATAAACAGGAGGGGGGCGGCCATGCATATTTAATGTTCAAGTGTTAATATCTGCAGGGGGAAATAAAGAAGTGCAACGCTGGCGATGTGGAACTTAAACAACAAACGGATGATGAGCTCCTCTTCCCTCCTCCTCCTGTTTCCTGTGTTCAAGCCCCCAGGAAACGCCTTTGTAGTTCAACGCGCTGCAGCGACGCCGATAACCCCCACATCACCCCGCGATGTCTCATCTGAGACCCAACTGTACGTCCACGTGCCTGGAAGACATGAATTACTGAGCACGATTCGCCCCGATCCTCTCCCTCTGAAGTCAGGAGATACAGAAATCAGCACCGGTGGGTGTTAAGTGGACGAGGAGGCGACACCAGAGTAATATTCCTACAGAAAAAACGGAACGTGAAGGCATCGCTGCAGCTTCAGTCGACTTTAAGATGGTTTAAAAACCTGATAAAACCCAAGAAACGCAAATACGGAGGCGGCAAAATGCATA
This sequence comes from Lepturacanthus savala, assembly GCA_030544235.1. Taxonomy (NCBI): domain Eukaryota; kingdom Metazoa; phylum Chordata; class Actinopteri; order Scombriformes; family Trichiuridae; genus Lepturacanthus; species Lepturacanthus savala. Next base: position 25,363,903 of record CM060471.1, on the reverse strand, counting down.
AAATGCATGAGAAAAGTCTCATCTACAGCAGTAAGTAAAGCACAATTCAGGCTGGCACATGATAAAAGGTCAAAGGTCAAAAATAAAGGTTCGCCTGGTTATAACAGTTATAAAAACTCCTCTGAAACTGCACTGGTTCTAGTTCCATGCATCTAATTTGGCAGAAATACTCATCATACATTAGACTAATGATTCCTGGATAATCTGGGTTTATAACTCATTTTTTCCAAGATGATATTCACTGTAAAACAGGAATATCCATAGTCCATAAGTCCATAACCTTTGTATTTATTATGATTTACAGCAGGAAAACTAAAAACAAGTGGTTAAACTGTTTTTTCCTGATTTGGGTCAGTTTGGTCTTATTTTTATCTGTATTAAAACACAATTTTAGATTTTTTTCTTCCCAATATTCTAACTCTATTTGTTCTATAACAGCAACATAAATAGATTCTGACTCTTCTGTAGTAAATTCACATGTTATAGATTTATTTTGACACCAGATTTATGTATAAAAACTCTTGTGGTTGTGGAGATTTTTCCATTTTCCAAGCAGGAAACATGAAAACAAGGCCTGGAGCTGATCTGGTTAACTATGTATAAGCTCCATAAAACAAAAGTTGACCTTAAACACTTCAAATGTTTTAAAGTCAAGTTGTGCAAACATATAAAAATGGATCTGCTGCATTGTTGTCACCCCTCTGTAGTTAATCAATATATACGATTATTCATTCATTGCATTATTTAATTAAAAGCCTTTCACCTGACTGCATGCACTCTCTGTCTGATTAAAAATATTCCAGCTCAGAAAAACTCATCCTGTTCAAACCAAGACGACACGCAGAGCTGAGCTAATCAGAAATTCAGCAGCAGAAACTCTGAGTTAGAGGCTGGAACAACGGAGGATAAAAACTATTGTTTGTCCTTATTTAATAATAATCTTGTACGGAACAATTCGGCGTTTGTGTGTTGGCAGCTGAATTAAAACATCAGATTTATCTCCCCGGTGCACAAAAGCCTGGAAAAAGATAATTAGAGTGTGAGTTGTGCGCCGTCAGGGAGAATAACACAGTGATCATGGTGAAGGAGAAACAACTAATTAGGTTTAGGGCTCATCTATAGCAGCGGCTCTGCTGCTTCTATGAAGCCTCTATTTATTCATTCAGGGAGCAGGTCAAGTTTCATTCAACAACAGGGTTTGTGTTGGTTCTGTACTCGTGTGTCAGACTCTTAGATTTCTGCTGCTTTTCCTCCCGTTGTGAATTCTTTCATTTCCCTCCTTCATCCTGGTGTCGATGAGTTCAGCCTCCACTTAATTAAAGAACAACTTCATGAAAATGTCTCTTTCTTTTTTTTTAATTACAATCAATAAACTACCTTCACTGGATGCACATCACTTGTATTTATCATCCATCAGAGGTGTCGGCACTAAATGCGGCGACGTCTGTTCCTCCATCAGCAGCAGCTTCTCTCTGCTACTGTTTAACCTGCTGGTTATTAAACTTTATTAAACTGTTAGTGTGTAGGGAACATTCAGCTCCAGTGGTGTCACTTCAAAACATGTCCCTGTGTCACACTGAACTAAACAAAGGTTCCTACCAATAATTCCTGTTGTTACACAACATTAATATCAACCTGCGATTTCTGAGTAAATCTAGACTAAAATTAGACTACAACTAGACTAAAATATTTAAATTTTAGTCTAGTCTTTTACTAAAAATGGGCTAAAAAACTAGACTAAAATACTTTGGATTTTCTTTAAAAAAAACCTGACAAACAATTTGGATTATTGACTAAAATTAGGCTAAAATATTTAGAATTTTCTTAGAATAAAACTAGACTAAAACTAAAAATACTGTGGCTTTTTGACTAAATCTAAACTAAATTACTTTGGATTTTCTTAGAATAAAACTAGACTAAAACTAAAAATACTATGGATTTTCTGACTAAAACTAGACTAAAATACTTTAGATTTTCTTGGAATAAAACTAGACTAATATACTTTATATTTTCTTGGAATAAAACTAGACTAATATACTTTATATTTTCTTAGAATGAAACTAAACTAATATACTTTAGATTTTCTTGGAATAGAACCGTCCATGTTGACATTCCAGCCGTGGCAGTAACACTACTCCATTAGATTCCACAGATCCTCCTGTGACTGTGGAGGACAGAGATAAAGAGGCTGTGTGTGTGTGTGTGTGTGTGTGTGTGTGTGTGTGTGTGTGTGTGTGTGTGTGTGTGTGTGTGAGACTCTGAGCTGATAAGGTGGTGGAGGGTTAACTGTATGGACACCAGGCAGCAGATGGATGTGTCAATGATAAGAGACAGAGCAGCTTATCTGTCGCTGCTGCTGCTGCGTCTACAGGTGGAGGTCAGGGGTCAAGTGATCCAACAGGTCATCGTCCGAGCTGTTTCACAACAACTGATCATATTAAAGCAGATTGAACAACAGCTCCATAAATAAAACCCTCACTGCCAACAAAGAGTCCATTCTGACTCCTTTACAACGTGGACCTCTACACTGAAATTATCATAGTCGGGGTTTTATTACAGTAAAAATAGACTTTGAAGTTTAGTCAAATAAAACTAGATGAAAATACTTTATATTTAACTAAAACTAAACTAAAACACTTTATATTTAACTAAAACTAAACTAAAATACTTTGTATTTAACTAAAACTAAACTAAAACACTTTATATTTAACTAAAACTAAACTAAAACACTTTATATTTAACTAAAACTAAACTAAAATACTTTATATTTAACTAAAACTAAACTAAAATACTTTGAATTTAACTAAAACTAAACTAAAATACTTTATATTTAACTAAAACTAAACTAAAATACTTTATATTTAACTAAAACTAAACTAAAATACTTTATATTTAACTAAAACTAAACTAAAATACTTTGAATTTAACTAAAACTAAACTAAAATACTTTATATTTAACTAAAACTAAACTAAAACACTTTATATTTAACTAAAACTAAACTAAAACACTTTATATTTAACTAAAACTAAACTAAAACACTTTATATTTAACTAAAACTAAACTAAAATACTTTATATTTAACTAAAACTAAACTAAAATACTTTATATTTAACTAAAACTAAACTAAAATACTTTAGATTTAACTAAAACTAAACTAAAATACTTTGTATTTAACTAAAACTAAACTAAAATACTTTGTATTTAACTAAAACTAAACTAAAATACTTTATATTTAACTAAAACTAAACTAAAACACTTTATATTTAACTAAAACTAAACTAAAATACTTTATATTTAACTAAAACTAAATTAAAACACTTTATATTTAACTAAAACTAAACTAAAATACTTTATATTTAACTAAAACTAAACTAAAACACTTTGAATTTAACTAAAACTAAACTAAAGTACTTTGAATTTAACTAAAACTAGATTAAAATACTTTATATTTAACTAAAACTAAACTAAAACACTTTGTATTTAACTAAAACTAAACTAAAACACTTTATATTTAACTAAAACTAAACTACTTTGTCTTTTCTTTCCAGCATTAAATTCCAGAATCAAACTCTGAACCCACACAGGGATGTGAAATACTCTGAATGACGACGTCGTATCTTCTCCATCTTTTTTTATTTTGCAGGTTCCAGGTGGGAGGGACGTGTTGCTAGCTCTGCAGATGCAGAGGATCGCGGGACTCTCACCTTGCAGCCTTCACAGGCGCTGACACCATAGTGGTACCCTGAGGACTTGTCCTGGCACACAAAGCAGGGCTTGTAGATGCGGGGCGGCGGGGGAGGGGAGGGAGGACTTGGCACGATCTCCTCTGAGCTGGTGCTCTGGGTTTCTATCGCTGTGGAGAGAGAACAGGAGGAGTTAGAGCAGGATATCAGGCTGACACCAGGCTTTAATCGATACCACTGGGATAAACACACACACACACACACACACACACAAACACACGTTGAATAAACCAGTCCAGACGGAGGCAATACGGACATCTAATGCAAATCACCGGAAGGGGAACTTACTCACTTACTCACTTTCTCACATCGTATCTGAGAAGCATTTTCAGATCCGCAAGAGAGGCACACACACACACACACACACACACACACACACACACACACACACACTGCAAAAACAGAAGTCTTATCAGGTGAAAACATCCTGTTTGTGGTTCAATTAGTCCAATATTGAGTAGAATTATCTTGTTCCACTGGAAGATCATTTATCTTATTTCATTTATCTTTTCTTCTCGATTTTGGTCAAACACACACGCACAGACACACAAACACACACACACAGACACACAAACACACACACGGACACACACGCACAGACACACAAACACACAGACACACAAACACACACACACGCACAGACACACAAACACACACACACAGACACACAAACACACACACAGACACACACAAACACACACACACAGACACACAAACACACACACATGCACAGACACACACACAGACACACAAACACACACACAGACACAAACACACACACGCACAGACACACAAACACACACACACGCACAGACACACAAACACACACACACACACGCACAGACACACAAACACACACACACACAGACACACACACGCACAGACACACAAACACACACACACACGCACAGACACACAAACACACACGCACAGACAACACACAAACACACACGCACAGACACACAAACACACACACAGACACAAACAGACACACAGACACAAACAGACACACAAACACACACACGCACAGACACACAAACACAGACACAAACAGACACACAAACACACACACGCACAGACACACAAACACACACGCACAGATACACACAGACACAGACACACACACACACACACACACACAGACACAAAGACACGCATGCACAGACACACACAGACACACACACAGACACAGACACACACACACACACACACACACACAGACACACACACACACACACACACACACACACACACACACACACACACACACACACTATGTAGAGTCAGATGTTGAGAGCTTGTACATGGAAGTGACCTGATGTTGCCTTCATGTAATATGTATTGACCTTTGACCTCAATATCGCGTATGTTGCAAAACACGCCTGTTCAATCAAATATGAAAACACAGCAGCAGCAGACGTGTTCTCTCCTCATAAAACCGGTTTTATTCAGATGTAAAGAGATTTGTTTTATATCCAAATGATTCCAAAAGCATCAGAGCTGGTCTTTATATGAGCAAACAGGAAGTTAGTCCTCAAGTTACAGAGAAAAGTCAAAGAATGTCACATCATGGAAACTAAATACTAATAAATGTCCATCTTTATTTAATTTTTATTTATTTATATCAGAAAATTAATTTATTTGTGCATTATTTTCATATTTATTTAATGTTCCAATTTGTTTAAATTAATTTATTATTTTTAAATATATTTATTTACTAATTAAAAATAATATTAACTTTAATTTATTATTTTTTTTAAATGTACTTTAATGTAAATGTACTCACCCCATTTATTTTTACCTAAGTATATAAAATGGAAAATGAATTTGAAATTAAATAAATTCATGTGCAAAGGGAAAATAATACATAAATAATAGGAAATAAATATATAATATATATATATAAATTAAAAATATATTATTTTATATATAAATAATAAATACAGGAAAATTAAATAAATGTATTTATTTTAAATTATGTCAGTCCTCTATACCAATGGATCTATATTCATTATGGAATTATAGTGAAAATCAATTATTCTCCTTTTTTTTCTGGTGGACCTTGAACTCCACAGTGATGATTCTATCAGATGGTTCATCCAGGTTCCATCCAGGTTTCCTCCAGGTTCAATCCAGGTTCAATCCAGGTTTCATCCAGGTTTCCTCCAGGTTCCCTCCAGGTTCAATCCAGGTTCAATCCAGGTTTCCTCCAGGTTTCATCCAGGTTTCCTCCAGGTTCCATCCAGGTTCCATCCAGGTTTCATCCAGGTTTCCTCCAGGTTCCATCCAGGTTCCATCCAGGTTCCATCCAGGTTCCATCCAGGTTCCATCCAGGTTTCCTCCAGGTTCCCTCCAGGTTCCATCCAGGTTTCCTCCAGGTTTCCTCCAGGTTCCATCCAGGTTCCCTCCAGGTTCCATCCAGGTTCCCTCCAGGTTTCCTCCAGGTTCCATCCAGGTTCCCTCCAGTTTCCATCCAGGTTTCCTCCAGGTTCCCTCCAGGTTCAATCCAGGTTCAATCCAGGTTTCCTCCAGGTTTCCTCCAGGTTCCATCCAGGTTCCATCCAGGTTTCATCCAGGTTTCCTCCAGGTTCCATCCAGGTTCCATCCAGGTTCCATCCAGGTTCCATCCAGGTTCCATCCAGGTTCCATCCAGGTTTCCTCCAGGTTCCCTCCAGGTTCCATCCAGGTTTCCTCCAGGTTTCCTCCAGGTTCCATCCAGGTTCCCTCCAGGTTCCATCCAGGTTCCCTCCAGGTTTCCTCCAGGTTCCATCCAGGTTCCCTCCAGTTTCCATCCAGGTTTCCTCCAGGTTTCCTCCAGGTTCCATCCAGGTTCCCTCCAGGTTCCATCCAGGTTCTCTCCAGGTTTCCTGGACCTGGCCTTGTGCATCTTTTGCATCCAGCATCATCAGCTCAGCATTCAGGGATTTGGAGGCTGACAAAGCGGCTCAGAGGCGCCTGCAGCTCTCTGCTGGAGTGTAAATAATAAAGCGTCTATATTTAACGGAGCGGGCTGGTTCAGCAGCCTGTCGTACAGCTGGGAACACGAGACACGTGACACAAACACTACGCATGCAGCTCTAATCACGCTGCATACTGGGCAATAAAAAAGCAAGGATCTCCTCTCTTGATCTCTGCCTTACTTCAGGCTCACACACTTTTCCGATCCTTTTATAGAGTCGGTTCGGGCCCCGACCATCTCCAATACACAGCAGGTGGTGCAGGGGCAGATTACAGCCAGAACCACCAAAATAAACCCAGCCGATGCCCACATATGTTCACGGCTTCCTGGGAAAAAAAAAAAAAAAGGAAAGTCCAACAGGAGCAGGCCGCTAAACACTGAAATCTCTGCTTGTTGTTATCAGGAAACAACACGGGAGGCTTCAGCTGACAAGTTAAACACTGGAAAACATCAGTTTTCCTGCTGTAAATGATAATAAATGTTAAAAATCTCTATAAACACAAAGGTTATTGGGCTTAAAGCTGGAATAAAATAAATGTACAACAAGTGAGGTGACGACAGAAGAGTCAGAATCTATTGATGTTGCTGTTATAGAGACAATAGAGTTAGAAAAATATTAAATAAATGAGAATTTAGATTGAGGAGTTTATGTAAATTTACTATATCTTCATGTTGACAACTGTAATACTCACTGCAAAGAATTATCTCATTCAATTTGGACATTTTAAGAAAATGAGACTAACATTTTATTAAAGAATGTTGATATTAGAGCAAATTGCGTTTCACTACAGATAAAAATACTTTATTTAAAACTTAAAACAAGACAAAACTGACTCAAAAACACTGCAGAGTTCAATGAATAATAATATACGAGTTTAAATATTGCAAAATACTTCATTTAAAACACTTGAAATAATCTAAATTATCTGCAATGCAAAGTTCAATGATTAATAAGGTCAAAGGTCAATTATTAGTCCATAAAATCATAGAAATCAGACTAAGAACATGTAGAATATATTGTGATAGATGTTTATTATAAAGGAGCCAATTAAATAATCACTAATCTCCATTAAATATGTAAATAGTCTCTACTACTGATATTCTATTAAACTATTGTCTTATTGTATTGATGATGTGGATATTGATGATATATATTGATGCTGGAACAGTAACATTGGGTTTAATACAGATAAAACTAAACTTTATCTCATTGTATTTGATGTTTTAGATCAAATTTTGGACTTTTAATCTCTTATTTTTGATTTTTTAGCTGAAATTTTGACATTTTATTTCATGTTTTTGACTTTTTATCTCACATTTTTTACTTTTTAGATCAAATTTGTGCATTTTATCTCATGTTTTTGACGTTTTATCTCATATTTTATCTCATGCTTGTGACAGAACATGAATATATTCTATAAGATGTTTATTATAAAGGAGCCAATTAAATAATCACTAATTAAATATGTAAATAGTCTCTACTACTGATATTCTATTAAACTATTGTCTTATTGTATTGATGATGTGATATTGATGATATATATTGATGCTGTAATGATCCTACAGATAAAAATACTGAGGTTTTCTACTGTGATTTATGAATAAAACTCATTTTTTTTGTATTTTAACACATTAAAACATGGCAGCTCCTCCAATCAGAGCTGAGTTATTGAGTCGTCTCCTTTCTGAAAGCCTGATGTCACACAGCGAGTTCTCAGCAGTGAAACGCTGCCCGGCTCTGGGTGTGAATGTGTCACTGAGTCGGTTTGAAAATATCTCCAAAGAGACGAGGAGCGACGAGCGGCGTGCGATAAATATGCAGATCTGTCAGCAGGAAGACGCGTCTGCTGATTTCCTTTTCGACAGCTTGTTGAGTTCCACAAACAGTTCTGTGTCAGAGATGAGAATCTGTGATGATGGAAGGGAAACGAGGAATAAAAACCCGAGCTATGACGTCGAAAACAGAGAGTGAAGCTGCTGAAAAGTTACTGCAAGAATAAAACAGGAGCAGCAAAGTGTGAAATTAGCAGAGTTATTAATTTCAGAGGCCACGGCAGAGGAAGGAGGAGGAGGAGGAGGAGGATGCTGCACAAACTATAAAATACAGATTCCTGCAGGAGGAGTTAGAGGAGTTTAACTAAACTATGCTGTTAGTGGATGAATCTATAGATTATTGAAGCTATTAATTAGCTGTTTGGTTCGTTAAATGGTGTAAAACGTCAATGACGGTTTCCCAAAAGCTGGAAATTTAACCTAAAACTGTTTAAAACCCAAAGATCATCAGTTTATTATTATAGAAGAATAAAGAAAGAAGAAAATAACCAGAGAAGCTGGAACCAGAGAATTTGGACGTTTTCTACTTGATTAATCAATTATCCAAAGAGTTAGCAATTATTTTATAGTTTCTGTGAAGTTGTGATGTCACTAATATGATAGATTTGTGGTTTTATGAACTAATCATCATCTAGAGCTGCAGCCATTTAATGGATTAGTTGTTTTGGTTCATTAAATGATGTAAAATGTGGATCAGAAAAGCTGAAGATTCAACTTAAAATGTCAGATTTGAGAAGCTGGAACCAGAGAATTTGGACTTTTTCTTCTTAAAAAATGACTCAAACTAAAAAAATAGTTGGCAATTAATTGATTAATGGACTAATAGTTGCAGCTCTAGTGTGATATAAAATTCATTTTAGACATTTTAACCCAGAAAATCTACATATTGAACCTTTAAAAAAGAACAAATAGTGATTTTAATAAATGAAATGAATGATTAATGCTGTGGAAAAAGAAGTTTATTTAAAAACGTGTCTTAAAAGTGGATAATTTAATGTTAAAACTACACATTTCTCTAGATTTGAACATTTTAGATAATATTTTAATAAAAGCACTAAACTTAATATAGTTATAGTGATTTTAGACATGAGTCGTGATTAATCTGACCAGGAAACATGAAATGAACACAACATGATGGTTTAGCCATTAAAAAATAAAGAAAAGAGGGAGAAAAAAAAGCCTCAGTGTTAATGAGCATAGAAATCTGGGACAGAGTGTGTGAGGGGGCTGTAATTAAATACAATGGGCAGCTTCTGGAGCAGGACAATAGGCGTCTGTGGTGGGTGGAGATGCTTCAGCTGTAAAACCAGTGTTATTCAGCAGAAACGCTGCGTTTCAGGGCAAACATTCAGCCAAATAAACGACTGGAGATGTTCCGGCAACATCCTCACACCGGGAAAATTAACCCTTTGAACTCCATAGGACATACCCATAGTAAGTAGGTCTGTCTCTGGAAAAAAACACACAAAACGAACATTTATTGATCTCAAATTAAAGAATTTGAGCCCAAAACAGCAACAAAAAAAACGCTTCAAACAAGCGACTTTTTCCTGTAGTGTTTTTTGACTGCTAGTTTACTGAGTTTTTGTCATAAAGCTACACTGATGGTACCGTTGGACTCGTCACAGTCTCAGCTTTCATATGAGATGACATAGTTTGTGTAACATGAAGTATCAGAGCGCTAGCCATCAAAATGTGGCTTTATGATCGTATAGCGATTTTCATATTTGTTAATTAATTAGCTTGGTGTTGGAGTTGTGTTTGGTGTGTGTAAATATGACTTATATGTGCTTGTAGTGGAGTTTCTCCTGTTTAATTTGATGTATAGCTTCACTATATTTGGACATGATTAGTGGAACAATCTCAGTTTAACGGGTTAAAAAATACGAGTGTCCCCATCACAGAGCCTGCAGCGTCGCCACGGTAACTAATACTGGAGCCAACACGGTGCCTGAAATGAAGCAGAAATGTTGTAAAACTAGATGAGAAGCTGCTGGATTCAGGTGCAGAGCAGAGTCTGGTATGTTGTTAGACCAGTAGGAACAGAACTGGTGCCACCAGGAAAACAAAGGTGTGTGTGTGTGTGTGTGTGTGTGTGTGTGTGTGTGTGTGTGTGTGTGTGTGTGTGTGTGTGTGTGTGTGTGTGTGTGTGTGTGTGTGTAGAACCCGAGTCAGCACTACCATTTGTTTATCTGTTAATTAAGATCCAGACGTCTGAGAAATAAAATCCTTTATCTACTTAAAAAATGATGAATTTATTTTAAAAATGTGGATTAAAACTCATTTATGACAACACTGGTGACTAATACTGTTTACATTAAATTTAATATTAAAACTATACATTTCTCTAGATTTGAACATATATTTAAGTTGATAAAATCACACAATTAAAAAGAATTAAACTAGTTTTAGTCATTTAGACATTTTAACCCAGAAAATTTACATATTGAGTGATTTTAATGAATGAAAAAGATAAATTTCAGAATAATTAATCTTTTATCCAATAATAATAAATCTTTTATCCAGTTTATTTTGTTGTTTATTTTAAACATGTGGCTTAAAACTGCAAATTTAAAGCTAAAACTTCATATTTCTCCATATTTAAACATTTTTTTTTAAATATTTGCATTAATAAAAGCACAACTTATCCCAGTTTATCATCATTTTAACCCAGAAAAGTTAGATATTGAGCCTTTAAATAAACAAACACTGATTTTAATGAATGGAAACAACACGTAAGTTCAGATGTTTAAGGACTAAAATCCTTTATCTAATTAAAAATTGTTATTATAGGGTTATTTTATATAGGTTTATTTTAAAAATGTGGCTTAAAACTGAGTTAAAAAGTCAATTTATGATGATTCACACACACACACGGGGAGGATTGAGAGGCAGTTTCTGCTGTTTACAGTAATTTTAATGTTAAAATGAATAATTTCTTCAGATCTGAACATTTTTGAAAATACTCGTGTTGTTCGT